>WNGS01025406.1:78212-94631 GCA_020271785.1 Procambarus virginalis | reverse complement strand
GGTGAGAGGAAGACAGATGGTGCACCAGGTGAGAGGAAGACAAGATGGTGCACCAGGTGAGAGGAGACAAGATGGTGCACCAGGTGAGAGGCAGACAAGATGGTGCACCAGGTGAGAGGCAGACAAGATGGTGCACCAGAGTGAGAGGAAGACAAGATGGTGCACCAGGTGAGAGGAGACAAGATGGTGCACCAGGTGAGAGGCAGACAAGATGGTGCACCAGGTGAGAGGCAGACAAGATGGTGCACCAGGTGAGAGGAAGACAAGATGGTGCACCAGGTGAGAGGAAGACAAGATGGTGCACCAGGTGAGAGGCAGACAAGATGGTGCACCAGGTGAGAGGCAGACAAGATGGTGCACCAGGTGAGAGGAAGACAAGATGGTGCACCAGGTGAGAGGCAGACAAGATGGTGCACCAGGTGAGAGGCAGACAAGATGGTGCACCAGGTGAGAGGCAGACAAGATGGTGCACCAGGTGAGAGGAAGACAAGATGGTGCACCAGGTGAGAGGCAGACAAGATGGTGCACCAGGTGAGAGGAAGACAAGATGGTGCACCAGGTGAGAGGAAGACAAGATGGTGCACCAGGTGAGAGGCAGACAAGATGGTGCACCAGGTGAGAGGAAGACAAGATGGTGCACCAGGTGAGAGGCAGACAAGATGGTGCACCAGGTGAGAGGCAGACAAGATGGTGCACCAGGTGAGAGGCAGGCAGCTAACCATGCCCCCAGAGCTGTCAGTCCCCCGGGTATATACTGCTATATACTACCCGTTAAGGGCGGGTGGAGGGGCCACACGTCCACTGCCTGGGTGGGAAGCCTCCCGGGCCGCCAGCCACGCTCCTCCGCCTTAATACTATACCCATCTCTTTACTCTTTATTTCTGAACCTAATTAATTAATATTGTATATTATTCCCTGGAATAGTAAACTTTCTAATGCATTATAATTAGCATCAACATTATAGTGCAGTGCGGAGTCACCTCGCAGTTTCAGGTCTGCCGGAAGTTAATATCAAAACCTTGGACGTCCATCAATTACCAGTATCTCATTTAAGCAGTTGTCACCTGACTGGTGTCTCTCTCTTGGACCTTATTTGGCTACCTTATAATTGGTAAATAATTCCCCACTTCTATGTCGTCCGATGTCAGTTACCTCGGCAGATAATAGGTTACCGTTACCTTCCAAGATGAACATTGCCACTTACCTTCTCTTCCCCTGCAGAGGCTGGTATAGTCTAAGGTTCTCCCCCGTGAAGCTGCACTTTCTTCTTCACCAAGGATGGTTCTATCTTTCACACAACGCAACGTTTCTCCAAGTCTCTTGAACGAAACATCGTCACAACGAATATAATACCAGCAGCCTAGAGAGCTTCGAGCAATACCCGTCTGCTCTTGACAACTTTCCTCACCCATGTTTAGGAGCTTGACACTCACCCCCTGGGAGTAGAGGAGCTTGACACTTACCCCGTGGGAGTAAAGGTGCTTGGCTGGGCCTACTCCGGAGAGCATGAGCAGCTGGGGAGTGTTGATGGAGCCGGCCGAGAGGACGACCTCCTTCCTGGCCAGGACGACCTGGGTGAGTCCGTCGCGTAGGAACTGCACGCCGTAGGCTCGCTTGGAGTCCGCGAGATCAGGATCTGGGGGACGCGCTCAGTTACTTCCCTATTTCCTCAAATTTGTGAAATTCAGATGAGATGAGATGTCTGTGTAGAGATTGTGGTCTGTGTGGGGTGACAGGTGTGAGGGACAGGTGTGGGGGAGGGGTGACAGGTGTGAGGGAGGGGTGACAGGTGTGAGGGATGACAGGTGTGAGGGAGGGGTGACAGGTGTGAGGGAGGGGTGACAGATGTCGGGGAGGGGTGACAGGTGTGAGGGAGGGGTGACAGGTGTAAGGGGTGACAGGTGTGGGGGAGGGGTGACAGGTGTGGGGGAGGGGTGACAGGTGTGGGCGAGGGGTGACAGGTGTGGGGGAGGGGTGACAGGTGTGGGGGAGGGGTGACAGGTGTGGGGGAGAGGTGACAGGTGTGGGGAGGGGTGACAGGTGTGGGGGAGGGTGACAGGTGTGGGGAGGGGTGACAGGTGTGGGGAAGGGGTGACAGGTGTGGGGGAAGGGTGACAGGTGTGCGGGGAGGTGACAGGTGTGCGGGGAAGGGTGACAAGTGTGCGGGAAGGGTGACAGGTGTGCGGGGAAGGGTGACAGGTGTGGGGGAGGGGTGACAGGTGTGGGGAGGGGTGACAGGTGTAGGGAGGGTGACAGGTGTGCGGGGAAGGGTGACAGTGTGGGGGAGGGGTGACAAGTGTGCGGGGAAGGGTGACAGGTGTGCGGGGAAGGGTGACAGGTGTGGGGGAGGGGTGACAGGTGTGCGGGGAAGGGTGACAGGTGTGGGGAGGGGTGACAGGTGTGGGGGAGGGGTGACAGTGTGGGGGAGGGGTGACAGGTGTGAGGAGGGGTGACAGGTGTGGGGAAGGGTGACAGGTGTGGGGAGGGGTGACAGGTGTGAGGGAGGGGTGACAGGTGTGAGGGAGGGTTGACAGGTGTGAGGGAGGGGTGACAGGTGTGAGGGAGGGGTGACAGATGTCGGGAGGGGTGACAGGTGTGAGGGAGGGGTGACAGGTGTGGGGAGGGGTGACAGGTGTGGGGGAGGGGTGACAGGTGTGAGGGAGGGGTGACAGGTTTGGGGGAGGGGTGACAGGTGTGGGAAGGGGTGACAGGTGTGGGGAGGGGTGACAGTGTGGGGGAGGGTGACAGGTGTGAGGGAGGGGTGACAGGTGTGGGGAGGGGTGACAGGTGTGGGGGAGGGGTGACAGGTGTGGGGGAGGGTAACAGGTGTGCGGGGTAACAGGTGTGCGGGGAAGGGTGACAGGTGTGGGGGAGGGGTGACAGGTGTGGGGGAGGGTGACAGGTGTGGGGGAGGGGTGACAGGTGTGGGGGAGGGGTGACAGGTGTGCGGGAAGGGTGACAGGTGTGGGGTAGGGGTGACAGGTGTGGGGGAGGGTGACAGGTGTGCGGGGAAGGGTGACAGGTGTACGGGAAGGGTGACAGGTGTGGGGGAGGGGTGACAGGTGTGGGGGAGGGGTGACAGGTGTGGGGGAGGGGTGACAGGTGTGCGGGGAAGGGTGACAGGTGTGGGGGAGGGTGACAGGTGTGGGGGAGGGGTGACAGGTGTGCGGGGAAGGGTGACAGGTGTGCGGGGAAGGTGACAGGTGTGCGGGGAAGGGTGACAGGTGTGCGGGGAAGGGTGACAGGTGTGGGGAGGGGTGACAGGTGTGGGGGAGGGTGACAGGTGTGCGGGGAAGGGTGACAGGTGTGGGGAGGGGTGACAGGTGTGCGCGGAAGGGTGACAGGTGTGGGGGTGTACCAGTACCTTAGTAACAAAGGCGTGCATGGCCACGTGAAGGTTGGGTCTGAGCCTGACGGGGCGGATGAAGGCCTTGCTGGTGGAGCAGCGGGACCCGCGCCTCAGCGTCCCTTGGGGGATCATGAACCCTGGGGAGGGGGGGGGGGAGAGGTCACACGTCAGCATAACTACCTCATATAACACTATCCTGCCCTCACAGACTAACCTACCTCACTTTGCCCAAATTAACCTAGCCTAATCTAACCTTGGCTAACCTAACTAAGACGAGGGTAAGTCAGGCTAGGTTAACTTAACCTATCTTGACTTAGCCTATTCTAACAGCGTAAATAAACCTAGCGTAACTTGGCCAAACCACTTGAATATAATAAGAAATTAAGATCAATATACCACAAAATTTTCTCTCCAAAAGGTTGATATTTAAATCATTTTCACAAAATTAAAATCCATCATCTGTAGGCAGTGAAGTGTGACAATGACTGTTAGAGACAATCACTACTACAATACCAGCCACACAGCAAGTAACTTACCACACCTCCGAGCAGCGTCCAGACCGCCTATAATATCGATACAACGAGGTGATGAAAATATCTTAACACAAAGAGAAGACACTGAGTGAGAGGAGTGACGGGATAGCGTCCTGGTCACCATTCGCCAAGCACTTACGACACCTGTACATCTTATCTCCATCATGGCGGCTTAGCCGATATATTTACTAACAGTTTACGAGCACAGGAGCGCTGCGATGTCTTCATAACTCTAATAACCTTGGGAGGACAACGACCTCGTAGCGTATCGCACCTCGTAACTAGTTTATTAATGCCGACTAAGCCCCATGATGGGCATGGGTGGTCCAGGCCTCGTAAGTGGTTGTTGCCGGCCGGTGCAAAATCCGCTTGGATCCACCAGTAGTGCTCCGGCCTCTCTTCTTTCATGGCCAGGGTTCGATTCCCAACAGTCCAAGTGACTTGGAGTCATTCCTTTCCCTCGACTCATTCTAAATCCTTATCTTGACCCCTTCCCAGTGCTATATAGTCGTAATGGCTTGGTGCCTTCCCTTGATAATTGCCTCCCTCCCGTCTCCACACCGTCCCCAAGTGCCGTACAGTAACGCGGACAGCGCCTGCGTCTAGTGACCACCTCACACCACCAAACAACCAGCTGTGGACGACCTACCTGTCTGGTACTCGGCGTTGTAATCCCGGTTCTCGTAGCCCATCTCGATGCCGCCCTCCACGAAGGCTGTACCCAGCGGCGTCCTCCAGGGCGCCTCCTGCACCGTCAGGTACCCGCCCGTCCCGTGGTACTTCACTGTCAACAGTGTTAGTAACGTTAGTGTCACGGTACAGTGTTGCGGAGCCTGACACGGTACAGTGTTGCGGAGCCTGACACGGTACAGTGTTGTGGAGCCTGACACGGTACAGTGTTGCGGAGCCTGACACAGTACAGTGTTGTGGGGCCTGACACGGTACAGTGTTGCGGAGCCTGACACAGTACAGTGTTGTGGGGCCTGACACGGTACAGTGTTGCGGAGCCTGACACGGTACAGTGTTGCGGAGCCTGACACAGTACAGTGTTGTAGGGCCTGACACAGTACAGTGTTGCGGAGCCTGACACTGTACAGTGTTGTGGGGCCTGACACGGTACAGTGTTGCGGAGCCTGACACGGTACAGTGTTGCGGAGCCTAACACAGTACAGTGTTGTGGAGCCTGACACGGTACAGTGTTGTGGAGCCTGACACGGTACAGTGTTGTGGAGCCTGACACGGTACAGTGTTGTGGAGCCTGACACAGTACAGTGTTGTGGAGCCTGACACAGTACAGTGTTGTGGAGCCTGACACGGTACAGTGTTGCGGAGCCTGACACTGTACAGTGTTGTGGGGTCTGACACGGTACAGTGTTGTGGAGCCTGACACGGTACAGTGTTGTGGAGCCTGACACGGTACAGTGTTGCGGAGCTCCATGAGGGTCAATCTTCAGATGTTTCACCTTCCACTTGACTTGGAAATAATTACTATAATATTATTATAATAATAATAATATTATTATTATCTCGCAGAACTCACTATAACGTGATATATATCGATGAGAAAATCCTCTAGGACTATATGAAAAAAATCAATTTTTTCATTGATATATATGGATTTTATCATTGATATATATATATATATATATATATATATCCGGTTAATGTGATGCCTGTGTGTGTGAAGTTGGGTGGCCGGGTGTGGGAGCACTCTGCCAGCGGGTGCTGGTGGCTCCTGGGTACACACTGGGACTGCCATCAGTAGCGGCCGCCACACTTCCTGTGAGTTCAGTAGAAATAGTTTTTTTTGGGGGGGGGCAAGTGCCGATGGTCAAATGGTAGAGTACGCGACTGGCAATCCCGGGGTCGTTGGTTCGCGCCCGCCTACAGTCCCATTGGTATTTCTCAATAATAATAATAATAATAATAATAATAATATAGAAGGTGAAGAAAGACGCAATACGCGTGTAAGTGTATTGTTATTATTATTATTATTAATATTACTACATTTTCGGATGAAATTCCATGCTTTATCAACCTTACCTTACCTTGAGGATACCTTGAGGTGCTTCCGGGGCTTATCGTCCCCGCGGCCCGGTCATCGACCAGGCCTCCTGGTTGCTGGACTGATCAACCAGGCTGTTGGACGCGGCTGCTCGCAGCCTGACGTATGAGTCACAGCCTGGTTGATCAGGTATCAACACCATGTTCTTAACCGGTGTCTGTGTTACATGCGTAGCGGAGCGCCCTCTGGCCTCCTTCACTAGACGTTGTTATGCTAGGCTCCCTAGGGACTCTTAGGGACACCCAGGGACACCCAGGGACACCCAGGGATACCCCAGGTACTTTCCCCAGGGACTCCCCGAGGGATGGCCAGACTNGGCGGCAAGCCAGGAGGACTATGCAACACCGTCTCTGTTACAGAAGGCGGCAAGCCAGGAGGACTATGTAACACCGTCTCTGTTACAGAAGGCGGCAAGCCAGGAGGACTATGCAACACCGTCTCTGTTACAGGCGGCGGCAAGCCAGGAGGACTATGTAACACCGTCTCTGTTACAGGCGGCAAGCCAGGAGGACTATGCAACACCGTCTCTGTTACAGAAGGCGGCAAGCCAGGAGGACTATGCAACACCGTCTCTGTTACAGAAGGCGGCAAGCCAGGAGGACTATGCAACACCGTCTCTGTTACAGAAGGCGGCAAGCCAGGAGGACTATGTAACACCGTCTCTGTTACAGAAGGCGGCAAGCCAGGAGGACTATTCAACACCGTCTCTGTTACAGGCGGCGGCAAGCCAGGAGGACTATGTAACACCGTCTCTGTTACAGGCGGCGGCAAGTCAGGAGGACTATGTAACACCGTCTCTGTTACAGAAGGCGGCAAGCCAGGAGGACTATGCAACACCGTCTCTGTTACAGGCGGCGGCAAGCCAGGAGGACTATGCAACACCGTCTCTGTTACAGGCGGCGGCAAGCCAGGAGGACTATGCAACACCGTCTCTGTTACAGGCGGCGGCAAGCCAGGAGGACTATGTAACACCGTCTCTGTTACAGAAGGCGGCAAGCCAGGAGGACTATGCAACACCGTCTCTGTTACAGAAGGCGGCAAGCCAGGAGGACTATGTAACACCGTCTCTGTTACAGAAGGTGGCAAGCCAGGAGGACTATGCAACACCGTCTCTGTTACAGGCGGCGGCAAGCCAGGAGGACTATGTAACACCGTCTCTGTTACAGGCGGCGGCAAGTCAGGAGGACTATGTAACACCGTCTCTGTTACAGAAGGCGGCAAGCCAGGAGGACTATGCAACACCGTCTCTGTTACAGAAGGCGGCAAGCCAGGAGGACTATGCAACACCGTCTCTGTTACAGAAGGCGGCAAGCCAGGAGGACTATGTAACACCGTCTCTGTTACAGGCGGCGGCAAGTCAGGAGGACTATGTAACACCGTCTCTGTTACAGGCGGCGGCAAGTCAGGAGGACTATGTAACACCGTCTCTGTTACAGAAGGCGGCAAGCCAGGAGGACTATGCAACACCGTCTCTGTTACAGAAGGCGGCAAGCCAGGAGGACTATGCAACACCGTCTCTGTTACAGAAGGCGGCAAGCCAGGAGGACTATGTAACACCGTCTCTGTTACAGGCGGCGGCAAGCCAGGAGGACTATGTAACACCGTCTCTGTTACAGAAGGCGGCAAGCCAGGAGGACTATGCAACACCGTCTCTGTTACAGAAGGCGGCAAGCCAGGAGGACTATGCAACACCGTCTCTGTTACAGAAGGCGGCAAGCCAGGAGGACTATGCAACACCGTCTCTGTTACAGAAGGCGGCAAGCCAGGAGGACTATGCAACACCGTCTCTGTTACAGGCGGCGGCAAGCCAGGAGGACTATGCAACACCGTCTCTGTTACAGAAGGCGGCAAGCCAGGAGGACTATGCAACACCGTCTCTGTTACAGAAGGCGGCAAGCCAGGAGGACTATGCAACACCGTCTCTGTTACAGAAGGCGGCAAGCCAGGAGGACTATGCAACACCGTCTCTGTTACAGGCGGCGGCAAGCCAGGAGGACTATGCAACACCGTCTCTGTTACAGGCGGCGGCAAGCCAGGAGGACTATGTAACACCGTCTCTGTTACAGGCGGCGGCAAGCCAGGAGGACTATGCAACACCGTCTCTGTTACAGGCGGCGGCAAGCCAGGAGGACTATGCAACACCGTCTCTGTTACAGGCGGCGGCAAGCCAGGAGGACTATGTAACACCGTCTCTGTTACAGGCGGCGGCAAGCCAGGAGGACTATGCAACACCGTCTCTGTTACAGGCGGCGGCAAGCCAGGAGGACTATGTAACACCGTCTCTGTTACAGGCGGCGGCAAGCCAGGAGGACTATGCAACACCGTCTCTGTTACAGAAGGCGGCAAGCCAGGAGGACTATGCAACACCGTCTCTGTTACAGAAGGCGGCAAGCCAGGAGGACTATGTAACACCGTCTCTGTTACAGGCGGCGGCAAGCCAGGAGGACTATGCAACACCGTCTCTGTTACAGAAGGCGGCAAGCCAGGAGGACTATGCAACACCGTCTCTGTTACAGAAGGCGGCAAGCCAGGAGGACTATGCAACACCGTCTCTGTTACAGAAGGCGGCAAGCCAGGAGGACTATGCAACACCGTCTCTGTTACAGAAGGCGGCAAGCCAGGAGGACTATGCAACACCGTCTCTGTTACAGAAGGCGGCAAGCCAGGAGGACTATGCAACACCGTCTCTGTTACAGAAGGCGGCAAGCCAGGAGGACTATGCAACACCGTCTCTGTTACAGAAGGCGGCAAGCCAGGAGGACTATGCAACACCGTCTCTGTTACTAGATATTCAAAAGGCACTAAATATCATGCAAGATGCCAATTCGAGAACAGGAGGACATAGGGCGAATGATATCAGAGTTATAAAATTCACCAAGAATTTTAACAAGAGACAAACAACCCCTAGGTACATTAGGAAAGCAAAAACACCAACATCCCGAAAATGGGGGCAATCGACAAGGTGCATGACTGTGTGGGTCAACGCTCTTTGGACAAGAGGCAGAATGGTGTTCCAGTAAGTGTGACCAATGGTGTCACAGCTGGAATGGTTGTGTGACCAATACACAACCTAGCCAAAGCCGTTTCCCATCGCCTTTCACAGTGGCAGGAGGAAGACCAAGCAGGGAAAAGCCATGTTTAAGAGCATGCAGGGTATTAAATGTAACGCCAGCCCAGTGATCCTGAAATGGTCGTGGATAACAGCATGAATGATCAAGTAGAAATCCAAATAGGATGCCTCTTTCTGGGAAACGTTGTAAGCATGAATGGACTCCTCAGTGGTAATATCTGCTCGAAGGAACTCCAATATGGCTGAAAACCCAGCAAAATTCCAGTCTTATATCTGCCAGAGATAAGAAACATCTAGTATTGGATTTCGACCGCCACAGGATGCAATGGGGTTAAAAAGACTCTAGAGCCATGAGGGTACTGCTGGAGTCAACCATATTGACAATGGAACGATGAAGAAGAGAGAGCACCCGACAAAGAGCAAACAAAATTTCCTAAAGTTCTGTCTTGAAGATGCTAGTCTCCAGGGAGGTGGGCGGCTCACACATGTTCTCCAGGGAGGTGGGCGGCTCACACATGTTCTCCAGGGAGGTGGGCGGCTCACACAAGACCGACTGAGGACAACAATGGAATAGCAGACACCGTCGCCTGACCAGAACCCATCTGTCAACACAACAATAGCGTCTGAGAGAGAGGAAAAAATCTTGGGAAAAGGCTTTTCAAAACAGCAAGGTGATAAGCATTCATCATGCAGAAAAGCTTGCAAATTTTCACAAGTTTGATCCTCCATGGGGTCAAGCAGACACAACATCCTCCATGGGGCCAAGCAGACACAACATCCTCCATGGGGCCAAGCAGACACAACATCCTCCATGGGGCCAAGCAGACACAACATCCTCCATGGGGCCAAGCAGACACAACATCCTCCATGGGGCCAAGCAGGCACAACATCCTCCATGTGACCAAGCAGACACAACATCCTCCATGGGGCCAAGCAGACACAACATCCTCCATGGGGCCAAGCAGACACAACATCCTCCATGTGACCAAGCAGACACAACATCCTCCATGTGACCAAGCAGACACAACATCCTCCATGGGGCCAAGCAGACACAACATCCTCCATGGGGCCAAGCAGACACAACATCCTCCATGTGACCAAGCAGACACAACATCCTCCATGGGGCCAAGCAGACACAACATCCTCCATGGGGCCAAGCAGAAACAACATCCTCCATTTGACCAAGCAGACACAACATCCTCCATGTGACCAAGCAGACACAACATCCTCCATGGGGCCAAGCAGGAACAACATCCTCCATGGGGCCAAGCAGGAACAACATCCTCCATGGGGCCAAGCAGACACAACATCCTCCATGGGGCCAAGAGACACAACATCCTCCATGTGACCAAGCAGACACAACATCCTCCATGGGGCCATGCAGGAACAACATCCTCCATGGGGCCATGCAGGAACAACATCCTCCATGGGGCCAAGCAGGAACAACATCCTCCATGGGGCCAAGCAGGAACAACATCCTCCATGGGGCCAAGCAGGAACAACATCCTCCATGGGGCCAAGCAGGAACAACATTCTCCATGGGACCAAGCAGGAACAACACTCTCCATGGGGCCAAGCAGGAACAACATCCTCCATGGGGCCAAGCAGGCACAACATCCTCCATGGGGCCAAGCAGGAACAACATCCTCCATGGGGCCAAGCAGACACAACATCCTCCATGGGGCCAAGCAGACACAACATCCTCCATGGAGCCAAGCAGACACAACATCCTCCATGGGGCCAAGCAGGCACAACAT
Organism: Procambarus virginalis; assembly: GCA_020271785.1. Classification (NCBI taxonomy): domain Eukaryota; kingdom Metazoa; phylum Arthropoda; class Malacostraca; order Decapoda; family Cambaridae; genus Procambarus; species Procambarus virginalis. Next base: position 83,857 of record WNGS01025406.1, on the reverse strand, counting down.
CCTCCATGGGGCCAAGCAGGCACAACATCCTCCATGGGGCCAAGCAGGAACAACATCCTCCATGGGGCCAAGCAGGAACAACATCCTCCATGGGGCCAAGCAGGAACAACATCCTCCATGGGGCCAAACAGGAACAACATCCTCCATGAGGCCAAGCAGATACATCTCCATGGAGCCAAGCAGACACATCCTCCATGGGGCCAAGCAGGAACAACATCCTCCATGAGGCCAAGCAGACACAACATCTCCATGGAGCCAAGCAGACACATCCTCCATGGGGCCAAGCAGACACAACATCCTCCATGAGGCCAAGCAGGAACAACATCCTCCATGAGGCCAAGCAGATACAACATCTCCATGGAGCCAAGCAGACACATCCTCCATGGGGCCAAGCAGACACAACATCTCCATGGAGCCAAGCAGACACATCCTCCATGGGCCAAGCAGGAACAACATCCTCCATGGGGCCAAGCAGGCACAACATCCTCCATGGGGCCAAGCAGGAACAACATCCTCCATGGGGCCAAGCAGGCACAACATCCTCCATGGGGCCAAGCAGGAACAACATCCTCCATGGGGCCAAGCAGGAACAACATCCTCCATGGGGCCAAGCAGGAACAACATCCTCCATGGGGCCAAGCAGGCACAACATCCTCCATGGGGCCAAGCAGGAACAACATCCTCCATGGGCCAAGCAGGCACAACATCCTCCATGGGGCCAAGCAGGAACATCCTCCTCCATGGGCCAAGCAGGAACAACATCCTCCATGGGGCCAAGCAGGCACAACATCCTCCATGGGGCCAAGCAGGAACAACATCCTCCATGGGGCCAAGCAGGCACAACATCCTCCATGGGGCCAAGCAGGCACAACATCCTCCATGGGGCTAAGCAGGAACAACATCCTCCATGGGGCCAAGCAGGCACAACATCCTCCATGGGGCCAAGCAGGAACAACATCCTCCATGGGGCCAAGCAGGAACAACATCCTCCATGGGGCCAAGCAGGCACAACATCCTCCATGGGGCCAAGCAGGCACAACATCCTCCATGGGGCCAAGCAGGAACAACATCCTCCATGGGGCCAAGCAGGAACAACATCCTCCATGGGGCCAAGCAGGAACAACATCCTCCATGGGGCCAAGCAGGAACAACACAAGAAAGACATTTGCCAATACAAACTGAGTGAAAATTTTACAAATGAACCCCTTTTGCTGGAAAGAGAAAGGGGCAAGAGGGAGCAGGGCCTCCTGAGAAGAAATGGCACAAGTGGAGCTGGGATGTTGAAGGGACCGCGCAAGGCACAGAAGTCACCAACGATCACGACAGTGCTGTAGAGACAGGACGCAGGTTTCAACATGAAAGCTGTGGGCGAGGGATGAACAAACGGCACTAGAGGTGAGGAGTGGCCCAGTATGGTGCAGAACATCAAGTTGATGAAGGGTCGAGATAACCCTGGGCCGCGAAGACATACTTAATATCCTCATGACAGTCCTCGGGTTCTCTATCCCCAGTTTCAACATGGGGTGGAAGGAGGAGTGTACCGAAGCTGGCATTCAAGATGATGATCAACTCCAGAATTGGGGCCTCACCACTGAGATAGGGCCACTAGGAGTGTGGCTGCCGCCTTAGAGGGAGGGGGCCAGACGACGCGGGCGCCTGTCGGGGGGGAGTAAACTGAATACAAGCATATCCATAAGGTCAATAAGATGTCTGTGTATGCGTAAATCATCAAGGCGGGAATGGTCATAAAGAGTTCATAATATCTGGTCCACGCAGCGGAGCCGAAGAGATTTAGTCATTGTGGGAAATGTGCGAACACGACGACTAGGAGGTCGCCACAGACCTCACCAGGGGCTCTAAGGTCAACCCTGCCAAGGGAGATGATCCATAGTAATAGTCAAAGATAATGCCTGGTCTGGGCCCACCACAGCCCGAGCTATGGAGCTCGATCTTCCAACACGATCCGACTCTGGGACCTGTTCGCCAGCCTTACAAGTTGAGAAGGGGAAATACGTAGTATCAATAGTATCAAACATAAAAATAGCAAAAGGGCTTTGCTTCCCAGCACCCCCACCCACCACGGAGCCCAACAAGCAGAAGGACAAGCACATGGGCAAGCAACTTCACGGGTAGCCGGAACAGTACCCGTGAGTCACCACTGATGGCCGAGTGGTATATCCTAGAGACTCGATATCTAACTAGGCGGGCTAACCAGATGAGCCGATTGGTTGAAGTGGGCAACATCGGACCTCTCTATTTACCGTCGTCGCCCACCAAAGAAGTTTGTTGCTCCCCCAGTAGATGCTCTGCTGGGGTAAATTCAACTCACAGATGAAAGAACATAAAGGAATGTACGGCTAACTTCCGCTTTTGCGCCGTTACAGCAGGCAGAAGAGGGGAGCAGGGACAATCTCCTGCCCAAAAGATGTACACAAGAGCCCCGTCACCACATCAAGGCCCCACCCACTGAGGGGGGGGGGATAGTACCTGCTAGTTTATCTTAGCTGCTCACACATACACACACACACACACACACACACACACACACACACAGGTCGAGCTAAAGCCCTCATTAACAAAACAAAAGCCATACTTAAGCTCTGGGTCGACAACAGCGCCGGGGTCCCAGTATGGCCCCATCTTGCAGGTGCCGACGGGGTGGTAGATGGTGGAGGTGTAGTGGCGCGCCAGACACTCCCAGTACGCGTCCGTCCACAGTCGGGTGTGCTCACACCCGGCATGGGCCGGGTGTAAAACCTCGACCCAAACTTCTTGAACGCCCGCGTCTCCGTCAGTGCCATACCAATCTTGATACCTGAAGGTGGGACACACACATTGAGGGACATGCGAGGAAGGAGACTGGGGAGGAGCTATATCAATGATGGTTGTCAACCATTCGGTGTACTATACTGTGGTGGTGTATTGTGGAGTCGTAGTGTACTGTGGTAATAAAGATATTATTGACTTAATGGGACAGTGTAAGTGTGAGAAAGTGCGAGGAGGTGGGGGTGAGGGTACATGCCGGGTGAGACAGGTGTGTGTAAGGGTTGGAGTGAGACAGGTGTGTGTAAGGGTTGGAGTGAGACAGGTGTGTGTAAGGGTGGAGTGAGACAGGTGTGTGTAAGGGGTGTGTGGTGGAAGGGTTGGCCATTACCTTCAACCATAACCCTGACGTCCTGCGGGTCGGTCAAATAGTTGTGGGTGATTAAGGGCTTGTCGAAGGGACTGGCTGAGCGCAGGGTTATGAAGCCCCGGGAGTTGGGCCGCAGCAACATGGGGTAGATGGACCAGCTGTCCCGGAACGATATTGGTTTAAACATTTGCTGCCATGTCTGCAACGTAAGAACCATTGTCAACAACCAGCTCCTGGTATACTGTCGACCAACAACGCTGGCAATGTTGCCTTTACTCAGCTAACATCATTCACTCCTAACAGCCTACCCCCATAACAGCCTACCCCATAACAGCCTACCCCCATAACAGCCTACCCCATAACAGCCTACCCCCATAACAGCCTACACCCATAACAGCCTACCCCCATAACAGCCTACCCCATAACAGCCTACCCCCATAACAGCCTACCCCATTACAGCCTACCCCATAACAGCCTACCCCCATAACAGCCTACCCCCATTACAGCCTACCCCCATAACAGCCTACCCCATAACAGCCTACCCCCATAACAGCCTACCCCATAACAGCCTACCCCATAACAGCCTACCCCATAACAGCCTACCCCCATTACAGCCTACCCCATTACAGCCTACCCATAACAGCCTACCCCCATAACAGCCTACCCCCATTACAGCCTACCCCCATTACAGCCTACCCCCATAACAGCCTACCCCATAACAGCCTACCCCCATAACAGCCTACCCCCATTACAGCCTACCCCATTACAGCCTACCCCCATAACAGCCTACCCCCATTACAGCCTACCCCCATAACAGCCTACCCCATTACAGCCTACCCCATTACAGCCTACCCCCATAACAGCCTACCCCCATTACAGCCTACCCCCATAACAGCCTACCCCATTACAGCCTACCCCCATAACAGCCTACCCATAACAGCCTACCCCCATAACAGCCTACACCCATAACAGCCTACCCCCATAACAGCCTACCCCATAACAGCCTACCCCCATAACAGCATACACCCATAACAGCCTACCCCCATAACAGCCTACCCCATAACAGCCTACCCCATAACAGCCTACCCCCATAACAGCCTACCCCATAACAGCCTACCCCCATAACAGCCTACACCCATAACAGCCTACCCCCATAACAGCCTACCCCCATTACAGCCTACCCCCATAACAGCCTACCCCCATTACAGCCTACCCCATTACAGCCTACCCCATAACAGCCTACCCCCCATTACAGCCTACCCCCATAACAGCCTACCCCATTACAGCCTACCCCCATAACAGCCTACCCCATAACAGCCTACCCCCATAACAGCCTACACCCATAACAGCCTACCCCATAACAGCCTACCCCATAAACAGCCTACCCCCATAACAGCATACACCCATTACAGCCTACCCCATTACAGTCTACCCCCATAACAGCCTACCCCCATTACAGCCTACCCCATTACAGCCTACAACCCATTACAGCCTACACCATTAAATCCCTCTAACCTTGGCACCCTGCACACTTGACACCTTGCATCCCTATCACCTTTCCTATCACTTTGCACCCTTGACATCTTGGTGAGGGGTGTCAACGGTGCAATGGTACCAAGTACCCTTGACACCCTGCGCCCTTGACAACCTTGGACTTACACGATCAGAAAGGCCGTGGACTTTCCGTATTTGCCGGCCTCCGTCAGAGGCTGGGGAGCCGGATATGAAGTGGAACTCTATATCCGGCCAGTCATCAGACTGGTTAGCGAACTTGGTCTTGACGAAGCCCAAGCCCTCCACGCCCCCCATCACTGTCAGCGGACCTGTGGGAGGGAACCATTACTAGTGGTCAGGCAGGTGTGTGGGATGGTGGCGTCAGGCAGGGGTCCCCCGGACAGGTGTGTGGTGTGACATGGGGGGAGTCAAGTAGGGCCCCCCAAGACAGGTGTGGGATGGGGGGCGTCAAGCAAAGCCCCCAAGACAGGTGTGGAATAGGAGGCGTCAGGCAGGGTCCCCCAAACAGGTTGTGTTGGATGGGAGGCGAAAGGCAGGTGTGGGATGGGACTGGGGTAGGAACCATCCCTAGTGGCGGCGGGATGGTTCCTCCAATACCCGAGGTATTGGAGGGTTGTAAAGTAACAGCGGAGTCAGTGTGATAGGCACTCACAGAGCACACACACTCACAGAGCACCACACTCACAGGTCAACGGCGGGACCAAAAGAGCCAACGCTCAACCCCCGCAAGCACAAATAGGTGAGCACACACTCAGATAGCAGATCAACACACACATCAGAGAGCAGAAGATATAGTTATCCTATTGGAAATATTTGGACAACAAGATTTCTCATAACTTTGATAAGATTCCTGACTGCACCTGGCTCACTACAACAAACATTATACATTTGTTAAGTCACTTTTACTGAGGCTTTCAAACTCCTCCGTCTAAAGTATCATATTGTGTAGGACTGAGACTGACGCACACAACGTTGAGCAAAATGGTTTTGGCCATAT
>WNGS01025406.1:38084-77339 GCA_020271785.1 Procambarus virginalis | reverse complement strand
TGAGTGAGGAGTGAGATGAGTGAGTGAGTGAGTGAGTGAGGTGAGGGTACTCACCGGACCAAACATGGCGTGACTTGAGAACACTTGGGAAGGTTCTCATAGCGGGTCTGCACGAGGGAAATTTTTCTTGTTGATGAGGAAGCACGAGTGCCTGCCGGTGCCGATGTGGTCCTGTAGGTTGTGGCCCCCTTGCAGGTCCTGCAGCACTGGGATCTGTCGGGAGGCCAGGGTGTGTGGTCCAGCACGTGGGGGGAGGCCAGGGCTTTGGTCAGCACGTGGGGGGGGGGCCAGGGTGTGGTCAGCACGTGGGGGGGGGAGGCCAGGTGGTGGTCAGCACGTGGGGGGGGAGGCCAGGGTGGTGGTCCAGCACGTTGGGGGGGGGAGGCCAGGGGTGTGGTCAGCACGTGGTGGGGGGAGGCCAGGGGTGTGTCAGCACAGGGGGGGGGAGGCCAGGGTGTGGGTCAGCACGTGGGGGGGGGGAGGCCAGGGGTTGGTCAGCACTTGGGGGGGGAGGCCAGGGTGTGGTCAGCACGTGGTGAGGAGTGAGGCCAGGGTGTGGTCAGCACGTGGGGGGGAGGCCAGGGTGTGGTCAGCACCGTGGGGGAGCGTGTGCGTGTAGGGGAGGCCAGGGTGTGGTTCAGCACGTGGGGGGGGGGAAGTCAGGGTGTGGTCAGCACGTGGGAGGAGCCAGGGTGTGGTCTAGCACGTGGGGGGTAGGCCGGAGGTGTTGTCAGCACGTGGGGGGTGAGGCCATGGTGGGGTCAGCACTGAGGTGGGGAGGCCGGGTGTGGTTAGCACTTGGGGATGAGGGAGGCCAGGGTGTGGTCAGCACTTGGGGAGGGGGAAGGCCAGGTGGTGGTTAGCACGTGGGGGGGAGGCCAGGAGTGTGGTCACGGGGGTCACAATCAGAGCCGGGCGTTAGCACAAGGGGACGGGGTGGGGCAACGGAGGGGAGGCCAGGGTGTGGTCAGCACTGGGGAGGGGGAGGCCAGGGTGTGGTCAGCACGTGGGGGGGAGGCCAGGGTGTGGTCAACACGTGGGGGGGGGAGGTCCAGGGTGGGTCAGGCTACGTGGTGGGGTGAGGCCAGGGTGTGTCAGCACGTGGGGGAGGGAGCCAGTGGTGTGGTCAGTCACGTTGGTGGGGGGAGGCCAGGTGTGATCAGCACGTGGGGGGAGGCCAGGTGTAGTTCCGCACGTGGGGGGGGGGGGAGGCAGGGTGTGGTCAGCACGTGGGGGGGAGCCAGGGTGTGGTCAGCACATGGGGGGGGAGGCCAGGGTGTGGTCAGCACGTGGGGGGGAGGCCAGGGTGTAGTCAGCACGTGGGGGGGGAGGCCAGGGGTGGTCAGCACATGGGGGGGGAGGCCAGGGTGTGATCAGCACGGGGGGGGAGGCCAGGGTGTGGTCAGCACGTGAGGGGGGAGGCCAGGGTGTGGTCAGCACGTGGGGGGGGGAGGCAAGTGTGTGGTCAGCACGTGGGGGGGGGAGGCCAGGTGTGGTCAGCACGGGGGGGAGGCCAGGGTGTGGTCAGCACGTGAGGGGGGAGGCCAGGTGTGGTGCAGCACGTGGGGGGGGAGGCCAGGGTGTAAGTCAGCACGTAGGGAGGGGGGAGGCCAGGGTGTGTTCAGCACGTGGGGGGGAGGCACAGGGTGTGGTCAGCACGGGGGGGGGGGGAGGCCAGTGTGTAGTCAGCACCGTGGGGGGGGGGGGAGGCCAGGGTGTGGTCAGCACGTGGGGGGGGGAGGCCAGGGTGTAGTCAGCAGTAAGGTCACAAGGACGCCACCAACGCCTTAACAGTACTCGCAAAAAGTAATAAATTTCAGTCATTCCAGGTGAGAGCAAGACAAGATGGTGCACCAGTGAGAGGAAGACAAGATGGTGGCACCAGGTGAGAGGAAGACAAGATGATGCACCAGGTGAGAGGAGACACGATGGTGCACCAGGTGAGAGCAAGACAAGATGGTGCACCAGGTGAGAGCAAGACAAGATGGTGCACCAGGGAGAGGAAGACAAGATGGTGCCCAGGTGAGAGGAAGACACGATGGTGCACCAGGTGAGAGCAAGACAAGATGGTGCACCAGGTGAGAGGAAGACAAGATGGTGCACCAGGTGAGAGGCAGACAGCTAACCATGCCCCCAGAGCTGTCAGTCCCCCGGATATATACTGCTATATACTACCCGTTAAGGGCGGGTTGAGGGGCCACACGTCCACTGCCTGGGGTGGAAGGCCTCCACGGGCCGCCACGCCATTCGCTCCTCCTCCTCCTCCTTAATACTATACCACCATCTCTTAGGTCTTTATTTCTGAAAACCTAATTAATTAATATTGTATATTATTCCCCTGGAATAGTAAACTTTCTAATGCATATAAGTAGCATCAACATTATAGTGCAGTGCGGAGTCACCTCGCAGTTTCAGGTCTGCCGGAAGTTAATATCAAACACCTTGGACGTCAATCAATTACCAGTATCTCATTTAAGCAGTTGTCAACCTGACTGGTCTCTCTCTCTTGGACCTTATTTGGCTACCTTATAATTGGTAAATACATGCCCCATCTTATTGGTCGTCCGATGTCAGTGACCTACGGCAGACTAATCGGTTACCGTTACCTTCCCAAGATGAACCAGTGCCACTTACCTTCTCTCCCCTGCAGAAGGCTGGTATAGTCCCTAAGGTTCTCCCCCCGTGCAGCTGCACTTCTTTCTTCTTCACCAAGGATGGTTCTATCTTTCACACAACGCAACGTTTCTCCAAGTCTCTTGAACGAAACATCGTCACAACGGAATATAATACCAGCAGCCTAGAGAGCTTCGAGCAATACCCGTCTGCTGCTTCTTGACAAGCTTTCCTCACCCATGTTTAGGAGCTTGACACTCACCCCCTGGGAGTAGAGGAGCTTGACACTTACCCCGTGGGAGTAAAGGTGCTTGGCTGGGCCTACTTCCGGAGAGCATGAGCAGCTGGGGAGTGTTGATGGAGCCGGCCGAGAGGACAACCTCCTTCCTGGCCAGGTTGTGCTGACATGTCAAATGTGTAGAAATACATTTGTACAACATTAGTTCATTATCACACACTTCCACGGCTCTTTATCCTTCTCTAGTGTAAGGCAGAGGCTTGTTTGAGGACACATGTGTAGATGCACAACTCCAGTCTGTGACACATGTGTACATGCACACCTCCAGCTGTGGCACGTGTGTACATGCACACCTCCACCTGTGACACGTGTGTAGATGCACACCTCCACATGTGTACATGCACACCTCCAGCTGTGGCACATGTGTATATGCACACCTCCACCTGTGACACGTGTGTACATGCCACACCTCCACCTGTGACACGTGTGTACATGCACACCTCCAGCTGTGACAATGTGTACATGCAACCCTCCACCTGTGACACGTGTGTACATGCACACCTCCACCTGTGACACGTGGGTACATGTAACACACCTCCACCTGTGACACGTGTGTACATGCACACCTCCACCTGTGACACGTGGTACATGCACACCTCCACCTGGGCACATGTGTACATGCACACCTCCAGCTGTGGCACATGTGTACATGCACACCTCAGCTGTGGCACACGTGTACATGCACACCTCCAGCTGTGGCACATGTGTACATGCACACCTCCAGCTGTGGCAAATGTACATGCACACCTCCAGCTGTGGCACATGTGTACATGCACACCTCCAGCTGTGGCACATGTGTATATGCACACCTCCAGCTGTGGCACATGTGTACATGCACACCTCCAGCTGTGGCACACGTGTATATGCACACCTCCAGCTGTGGAACACGTGTACATGCACACCTCCAGCTGTGACACATGTGTACATGCACACCTCCAGCTGTGGAACACGTGTACATGCACACCTCCAGCTGTGGCACATGTGTACATGCACACCTCCAGCTGTGACACATATGTACATGCACACCTCCAGCTGTGACACATGTGTACATGCACACCTCCACCTGTGACACATGTGTACAAACACACTTCCACCTGTCTAAACAATTGTGGAGTCATAACCTAGTGACTGAAAATATATACAACTTAATATTAAACTTGACCAAGTTTATATTGCACTTGAGTCGGCTCGCACCGTTACCATCGTGAACTTGTTCAAAGTTCTATAATGCTCATACACATCTTATAACATCTTTCTTGTATTAACACGTTCATCAACACAACAATTATATTATTAATGGAACCAACACATCTGAAGATGATGAAATGACGACGTTGGTCCACCAGTCCTGAACCGTTGGACCACCAGTCCTGAACCGTTGGACCACCAGTCCTGAACCGTTGGACCACCAGTCCTGAACCGTTGGACCACCAGTCCTGAACCGTTGGACCACCAGTCCTGAACCGTTGGACACCAGTCCTACCGTTGGGCCCCAGTCTGAACCGTTGGGCCACCAGTCCTGAACCGTTGGGCCACCAGTCCTGAACCGTTGGGCCACCAGTCCTGAACCGTTGTCGTCTAACACGTCGGGTAATGGTCCAGGACGGGCCAACTTGACAATGGTCCAGGACGGACCGACTTGACAATGGTCCAGGACGGACCGACTTGACAATGGTCCAGGACGGACCGACTTGACAATGGTCCAGGACGGACCACGTTGACAATGGTCTAGGACTGACCACACCATCGTCGTCTCTTCACCTTCAGATGTTTGGTCCAGAAGTGTTCAGCCACATCAGTCACTGGTCTGTTGTATTATCAATCGATTACATTATCAAATACATTAGGCCTATTTAATAATAAAATATACAGTAAATAAATTAGCTGATTAAAATGATTACATTGTACAATTATTAAATACATTGCTCTTCAAGTACAATACATAACTAACAAGTAATTGTACAGATTTTCCTTGCCAGCACCGTGGCGGGGGGGGGGGGGTGACCGTAAGTCAGTGTCGCCTCAGCATAAAAAATAAGTTGTGTCCTAGAGGTGAGGCGCCGGGTGCCATCCCGGTGTGTTACCTCGCCTGTGATACTCTAAAGCAGACAGCACTACACTGTTATCACTACCACAGTAACATTGTACTCACGTCATTTAATAATAACACACAAAGTTTCACTATATTTCTGAGCAATGAAGGGATCACTTCGACACGTCGACTCGTGACTGTGGAGTTCAACAAATTCTAAGATTCTACTTCGACTCATGTTCACACAAAAAATCTGTACAGTAATGTTTTTTGAGACATCATATTTGGTAATGTTCAGAATAAGTGTGGCAAGAGAGGAACAATTACTGATACACCTTTCACGTAGTGCGGGAACCATCTTGGGGAGTAATGAAGAGCAGCTATGGTGTGGGCCGCCATCATCTCCTGCTGTACCAGTACTGCTTGATGAGGTCGGCAGCCTTCTCTCCTATCATGATGATGGGGCGTTGGTGTTCCCGGAGACGAGCGTCGGCATGATGGACCCGTCGCCACACGCAGCCCAGACACACCGTACACTCTGCCGGGACCACACACATTACACCAACTGTGTGTGTGTGTGTGTGTGTGTGTGTGTGTGTGTGTGTGGTGTGTGTGGGTGTGTGTGTGTGTGTGTGTGTGGTTGTGGTGGAGGAGGGGGTGCGAGTGAGTGTGTGTGTGTGTGTATGTATGGGTGGTGTTGGCCTTCCAACCAATTATCAGCTTCTGAAGGCTTATTAAGGTCACTACCGTAACTTATTGAACCGTCAACAAGTATACTTTAGTCCTCAACATAGTCCAGGACTAAAGTATGTTCTACATATACTTTGAATTTATATACGTATATGCCAAATCTTGGCATATACGCCGAGATTTCGGGCACACCTTTCAGCGTATATAGCCCTTGATTTTTAAATAATATAGCAATAATAATAATAATACAATTGTTAATACCAGTAATATTCTCCTTCAATGAGACCTCAGCACAGAGGAAGACAATGAGACCTCAGCACAGAGGAAGACAATGAGACCTCAGCACAGAGGAAGACAATGAGACCTCAGCACAGAGGAAGACAATGAGACCTCAGCACAGAGGAAGACAATGAGACCTGAGCACAGAGGAAGACAATGAGACCTGAGCACAGAGGAAGACAATGAGACCTGAGCACAGAGGAAGACAATGAGACCTCAGCACAGAGGAAGACAATGAGACCTCAGCACAGAGGAAGACAATGAGACCTGAGCACAGAGGAAGACAATGAGACCTCAGCACAGAGGAAGACTCAGCACAGAGGAAGACAATGAGACCTGAGCACAGAGGAAGACAATGAGACCTCAGCACAGAGGAAGACAATGAGACCTCAGCACAGAGGAAGACAATGAGACCTCAGCACAGAGGAAGACAATGAGACCTGAGCACAGAGGAAGACAATGAGACCTCAGCACAGAGGAAGACTCAGCACGGGAGACAATGAGACCTGAGCACAGAGGAAGACAATGAGAGCAGAGGAGGAACAAATGAGACCTCAGCACAGAGGAAGACAATGAGACCTCAGCACAGAGGAAGACGATGAGACTGAGCACAGAGGAGAAGACAATGAGACCTCAGCACAGAGGAAGACTCAGCACAGAGGAAGACAATGAGACCTGAGCACAGAGGAAGACAATGAGACCTCAGCACAGAGGAAGACAATGAGACCTCAGCACAGAGGAAGACAATGAGACCTCAGCACAGAGGAAGACAATGAGACCTCAGCACAGAGGAAGACAATGAGACCTCAGCACAGAGGAAGACAATGAGACCTGAGCACAGAGGAAGACAATGAGACCTCAGCACAGAGGAAGACAATGAGACCTCAGCACAGAGGAAGACAATGAGACCTCAGCACAGAGGAAGACAATGAGACCTCAGCACAGAGGAAGACAATGAGACCTCAGCACAGAGGAAGACTCAGCACAGAGGAAGACAATGAGACCTCAGCACAGAGGAAGACAATGAGACCTCAGCACAGAGGAAGACAATGAGACCTCAGCACAGAGGAAGACAATGAGACCTCAGCACAGAGGAAGACAATGAGACCTCAGCACAGAGGAAGACTCAGCACAGAGGAAGACAATGAGACCTCAGCACAGAGGAAGACAATGAGACCTCAGCACAGAGGAAGACAATGAGACCTCAGCACAGAGGAAGACAATGAGACCTCAGCACAGAGGAAGACAATGAGACCTCAGCACAGAGGAAGACAATGAGACCTCAGCACAGAGGAGGCTCAGCACAGAGGAAGACAATGAGACCTCAGCACAGAGGAAGACAATGAGACCTCAGCACAGAGGAAGACAATGAGACCTCAGCACAGAGGAAGACAATGAGACCTCAGCACAGAGGAAGACAATGAGACCTCAGCACAGAGGAAGGCTCAGCACAGAGGAAGACAATGAGACCTGAGCACAGAGGAAGACAATGAGACCTCAGCACAGAGGAAGACAATGAGACCTCAGCACAGAGGAAGACAATGAGACCTGAGCACAGAGGAAGACAATGAGACCTCAGCACAGAGGAAGACTCAGCACAGAGGAAGACAATGAGACCTGAGCACAGAGGAAGACAATGAGACCTCAGCACAGAGGAAGACAATGAGACCTCAGCACAGAGGAAGACAATGAGACCTCAGCACAGAGGAAGACAATGAGACCTCAGCACAGAGGAAGACAATGAGACCTCAGCACAGAGGAAGACAATGAGACCTGAGCACAGAGGAAGACAATGAGACCTCAGCACAGAGGAAGACAATGAGACCTCAGCACAGAGGAAGACAATGAGACCTCAGCACAGAGGAAGACAATGAGACCTCAGCACAGAGGAAGACAATGAGACCTCAGCACAGAGGAAGACAATGAGACCTCAGCACAGAGGAAGACCTCAGCACAGAGGAAGACAATGAGACCTCAGCACAGAGGAAGACAATGAGACCTCAGCACAGAGGAAGACAATGAGACCTCAGCACAGAGGAAGACAATGAGACCTCAGCACAGAGGAAGACAATGAGACCTCAGCACAGAGGAAGACCTCAGCACAGAGGAAGACAATGAGACCTCAGCACAGAGGAAGACAATGAGACCTCAGCACAGAGGAAGACAATGAGACCTCAGCACAGAGGAAGACCTCAGCACAGAGGAAGACAATGAGACCTCAGCACAGAGGAAGACAATGAGACCTCAGCACAGAGGAAGACAATGAGACCTCAGCACAGAGGAAGACAATGAGACCTCAGCACAGAGGAAGACAATGAGACCTCAGCATAGAGGAAGACAATGAGACCTCAGCACAGAGGAAGACAATGAGACCTCAGCACAGAGGAAGACAATGAGACCTCAGCACAGAGGAAGACAATGAGACCTCAGCACAGAGGAAGACAATGAGACCTCAGCACAGAGGAAGACAATGAGACCTCAGCACAGAGGAAGACAATGAGACCTCAGCACAGAGGAAGACAATGAGACCTCAGCACAGAGGAAGACAATGAGACCTGAGCACAGAGGAAGACAATGAGACCTGAGCACAGAGGAAGACAATGAGACCTCAGCACAGAGGAAGACAATGAGACCTCAGCACAGAGGAAGACAATGAGACCTCAGCACAGAGGAAGACAATGAGACCTCAGCACAGAGGAAGACAATGAGACCTCAGCACAGAGGAAGACCTCAGCACAGAGGAAGACAATGAGACCTCAGCACAGAGGAAGACAATGAGACCTCAGCACAGAGGAAGACAATGAGACCTCAGCACAGAGGAAGACAATGAGACCTCAGCACAGAGGAAGACAATGAGACCTCAGCACAGAGGAAGACCTCAGCACAGAGGAAGACAATGAGACCTCAGCACAGAGGAAGACAATGAGACCTCAGCACAGAGGAAGACCTCAGCACAGAGGAAGACAATGAGACCTCAGCACAGAGGAAGACAATGAGACCTCAGCACAGAGGAAGACAATGAGACCTCAGCACAGAGGAAGACAATGAGACCTCAGCACAGAGGAAGACAATGAGACCTCAGCACAGAGGAAGACAATGAGACCTGAGCACAGAGGAAGACAATGAGACCTCAGCACAGAGGAAGACAATGAGACCTCAGCACAGAGGAAGACAATGAGACCTCAGCACAGAGGAAGACAATGAGACCTCAGCACAGAGGAAGACCTCAGCACAGAGGAAGACAATGAGACCTCAGCACAGAGGAAGACAATGAGACCTCAGCACAGAGGAAGACAATGAGACCTCAGCACAGAGGAAGACAATGAGACCTCAGCACAGAGGAAGACCTCAGCACAGAGGAAGACAATGAGACCTCAGCACAGAGGAAGACAATGAGACCTCAGCACAGAGGAAGACAATGAGACCTCAGCACAGAGGAAGACCTCAGCACAGAGGAAGACCTCAGCACAGAGGAAGACAATGAGACCTCAGCACAGAGGAAGACAATGAGACCTCAGCACAGAGGAAGACAATGAGACCTCAGCACAGAGGAAGACAATGAGACCTCAGCACAGAGGAAGACAATGAGACCTCAGCACAGAGGAAGACAATGAGACCTCAGCACAGAGGAAGACAATGAGACCTCAGCACAGAGGAAGACAATGAGACCTCAGCACAGAGGAAGACAATGAGACCTCAGCACAGAGGAAGACAATGAGACCTCAGCACAGAGGAAGACAATGAGACCTCAGCACAGAGGAAGACAATGAGACCTCAGCACAGAGGAAGACAATGAGACCTCAGCACAGAGGAAGACAATGAGACCTCAGCACAGAGGAAGACAATGAGACCTCAGCACAGAGGAAGACAATGAGACCTCAGCACAGAGGAAGACCTCAGCACAGAGGAAGACCTCAGCACAGAGGAAGACAATGAGACCTCAGCACAGAGGAAGACAATGAGACCTCAGCACAGAGGAAGACAATGAGACCTCAGCACAGAGGAAGACAATGAGACCTCAGCACAGAGGAAGACTCAGCACAGAGGAAGACAATGAGACCTGAGCACAGAGGAAGACAATGAGACCTCAGCACAGAGGAAGACAATGAGACCTCAGCACAGAGGAAGACAATGAGACCTGAGCACAGAGGAAGACAATGAGACCTGAGCACAGAGGAAGACAATGAGACCTCAGCACAGAGGAAGACAATGAGACCTCAGCACAGAGGAAGACAATGAGACCTCAGCACAGAGGAAGACAATGAGACCTCAGCACAGAGGAAGACAATGAGACCTCAGCACAGAGGAAGACTCAGCACAGAGGAAGACAATGAGACCTCAGCACAGAGGAAGACAATGAGACCTCAGCACAGAGGAAGACAATGAGACCTCAGCACAGAGGAAGACAATGAGACCTCAGCACAGAGGAAGACTCAGCACAGAGGAAGACAATGAGACCTGAGCACAGAGGAAGACAATGAGACCTCAGCACAGAGGAAGACAATGAGACCTCAGCACAGAGGAAGACAATGAGACCTCAGCACAGAGGAAGACAATGAGACCTGAGCACAGAGGAAGACAATGAGACCTCAGCACAGAGGAAGACAATGAGACCTCAGCACAGAGGAAGACAATGAGACCTCAGCACAGAGGAAGACAATGAGACCTCAGCAGAGAGGAAGACAATGAGACCTCAGCACAGAGGAAGACTCAGCACAGAGGAAGACAATGAGACCTGAGCACAGAGGAAGACAATGAGACCTCAGCACAGAGGAAGACAATGAGACCTCAGCACAGAGGAAGACAATGAGACCTCAGCACAGAGGAAGACAATGAGACCTGAGCACAGAGGAAGACAATGAGACCTGAGCACAGAGGAAGACAATGAGACCTCAGCACAGAGGAAGACAATGAGACCTCAGCACAGAGGAAGACAATGAGACCTCAGCACAGAGGAAGACAATGAGACCTCAGCACAGAGGAAGACAATGAGACCTCAGCACAGAGGAAGACTCAGCACAGAGGAAGACAATGAGACCTCAGCACAGAGGAAGACAATGAGACCTCAGCACAGAGGAAGACAATGAGACCTCAGCACAGAGGAAGACAATGAGACCTCAGCACAGAGGAAGACTCAGCACAGAGGAAGACAATGAGACCTCAGCACAGAGGAAGACAATGAGACCTCAGCACAGAGGAAGACAATGAGACCTCAGCACAGAGGAAGACAATGAGACCTGAGCACAGAGGAAGACTCAGCACAGAGGAAGACAATGAGACCTCAGCACAGAGGAAGACAATGAGACCTCAGCACAGAGGAAGACAATGAGACCTCAGCACAGAGGAAGACAATGAGACCTCAGCACAGAGGAAGACAATGAGACNTCAGGCTCTGTCTTGGGACATCTGTTGCTTATAATATATATAAATGATTTAGATTCAGGTTTGAGTAGCAACATTTGCAAATTTGCCGATGATACGAAAATCGGTAGGGAAATTAATTCGGAAGAGATCTACACTTCACTTCAAGTTGATCTAGATAGGGTTTGAAATGGTCAAAGATTGGCAGATGCAGTTTAATGCTGATAAATGTAAAGTTCTGAGGCTAGGTACGATGATAAGAGTTACAAGATACGAAGCTAGATGGTGTTGAGATTGCGCAGTGGATATGCGAAAGTGCGATCTGGGATGGATATGATAGTAAGAATTTAAAACAAAACGATCAATGCATGAATGTTCGTAATAAGGCAAATCGGACACTCGGATTTATTAAACGCAGCGTTAGTAACAAGACACCTGGTGTGGTTCTCAAGCTATCCTTGCTCTAGTTAGGCCCCATTTAGATTATGCAGTTCAGTTTTGGTCGCCATATTATAGAATGGATATAAATTCACTTGAACGTGTCCAGCGTAGGATGACTAAGTTAATTCCCCAAATTAGAAATCTTTCATATGAAGAAAGATTATCTAAGCTTAAGTTGCATTCACTGGAATGGCGAAGAGTTAGGGGTGACATGATAGAGGTTTACAAGTGGATGAATGGACATAACAAAGGGGATATTAATAGGTATTAAAGTATCAACACAAGACAGAACACGAAACAATGGGTATAAATTAGATAAGTTTAGATTTAGGAAAGACTTGGTAAATACTGGTTCAGTAACAGGGTTGTTGATTTGTGGAACCATTGCCGCGTAACATTGTGGAGGTGGGGTCCCCTCGATTGTTTCAAGCTTGGGTTGGACATGTATATGAGCGGGATTGGGTGGTTATAAATAGGAGCTGCCTCGTATGGGCCAATAGGCCTTCTGCAGTTGCCTTTGTTCTTATGTTCTTATAAAGTTAATCCCCTTAATTTGAAACCTGTCATATGATGAAAGTTTGACAAACGTTAATTGCATTCTGTAGAAAGGCGAAGAATTATGGGTGTACAAGTGGATGAATGGAAATAACAAAGGGGATATTAATAGGAATTAAAAGTAACAACACAAGACAGAACACGAAACAATGGATATAAATGGATAAGTTTAGATTTAGGAAAGACCTGGGTAAATACTGGTTCGGTAACAGAGTTCCTGATTTGTAGAACCAATTACCGCATAACATATTAAAAACGGGACACCTTGATTGTTTCAATCGTAAATTAGACATATATATGGATGGAATTGGGTGGATATAAATATGAGCTGCCTCGTATGGGCCAATAGGCCTTCTGCAGTTACCTTCATTCCTATGTTCTTATATATGGCTGCTCCCCCTCCTCGTCTAATATATCAACGTGTGTCAACAGTTTAAATTTGTTTATATATTTGATATTCAGCTAATAGTTCTCTGTTTTCTACATTCATCCGTGTTTCGATAAGTGCAATAACATATATTGTTTCTGTGAAAACAGAAGCATTTAAATCATTTAATTTGTTTCTTATACTCCTACTGTTCGTGTAAATTACCTTGGTGTATTGTTATTAAATTATGATTTAAAAGATAGAGGCTCATGGTATTGGGGGTGCTATATTAAGCTGGATTAGGGCATGGCTATACCAAAGGAAACAGAGAGTTAGTTAAATGGATTCAAGTCAGAGTGGGAAAATGTTATAAGTGGAGTGCCTCAAGGCCCTGTCTTGGGACCTCTGTTGTTTATAATATATATAAATGATTTAGATTCAGGTTTGAGTAGCAACATTTGCAAATTTGCCAATGATACGAAAATCGGTAGGGAAATTAATTCGGAGGAGGACTCACTATCACTTCAAGTTGATCTAAATAGGGTTTTGAAATGGTCAAAGGATTGGCAGATGCCGTTTAATGCTGAAAAATGTAAAGTTCTGAGGCTAGGAAACGATGGTAGAGTTACAAGATACGAGCTAGATGGTGTTGAGATTGCGAAGTCGGAATGCGAAAGGATCTGGAGTTATGATTAGTAAGAATTTAAAACAAAAGGATCAATGCATGAATGTTCGTAATAAGGCAAATCGGACACTCGGATTTATTAATCGCAGCGTTAGTAACAAGACACATGGTGTGGTTCTCAAGCCATATCTTGCTCTAGTTAGGCCCCATTTAAATTATGCAGTTCAGTTTTAGTCGCCATATTATAGAATGGATATAATTTACTTGAACGTGTCCAGCGTAGAATTACTAAGTTAATTCCCCAAATTAGAAATCTTTCATATGAAGAAAGATTAACTAAGCTTAAGATGCATTCATTGGAATGGCTAAGAGTTAGGGGTGACATGATAGAGGTTTACAAGTGGATGAATGGACATAACAAAGGGATATTAATAGGGTATTAAAGTATCACACAAGACAGAACACGAAACAATGGGTATAAATTAGATAAGTTTAGATTTAGGAAAGACTTGGGTAAATACTGGTTCAGTAACAGGGTTGTTGATTTGTGGAACCAATTGCCGCGTAACATTGTGGAGGTGGGGTCCCTCGATTGTTTCAAGCTTGGGTTGGACATGTATATGAGTGGGATTGGGTGGTTATAAATAGGAGCTGCCTCGTATGGGCCAATTGGCCTTCTGCAGTTACCTTTGTTCTTATACCTTATGTTCTTATATTATTTTGAGGCCATTCTTCTTCCATGTTCATTTTGCCCTCCCCCCCCCCCCAAATTCATAATTTATTGCCTTTTTGTCCATATAAATTTCTATATCACTATCTACTAATATTTTAACCAAAGAAATCTCTCAAATATCAGATTCCAACTAGTTGGCAACAGCAACAACCCCAGCCTTAGATAAATGTAAGGAGTAATTTCATTAATGTGAGGAGAATGTGAGGAGAAGGTCATGGAGTGGTCTATATAAGTCCTGGAGAACAGACTCTTCAGTCATAGTCCATAGTACACATTAGAGGATTGAATTCTTATATAGAGATTACGGACAATTATTGACAAGATGCACATATTGTCGTTTGTCGGAATGGCGCTGATGGTGGTGGCGGTAACAAAGCGATCCCTGTTGCCGTCGACACCAACATCTCGCCGGAAACACTTGCTAAATTTATTACACTTGATGAAATGAAACAATTCTTTAACGAAACTAATGACTACTTGTTCAATAAGCTGCCAGGTAAGACATTGTCAGAAGTTGCCGAAAATATTAAGGAAAAGATGACAACCGTAAAGCAGACGATAATTGAGAACCGAGGCAGTTCGCGGCTTACCAGCTCTCTCGCACCAGTCAAAACTTTGTTCAAGGAAAAGGCGACTACAGTTCACGAGAAGGTCAGCGCCCTGGAAGATACTACCTTCAGCAGATGAGCAGCCACGTTATAGAGCAGTAACACTGGATCTTCCGGCGATAACCTTTTCGGTTGCATCACATTCTATGGTGGTGGTGGAGATACATGTGACTGCGACTGCCGATGTCCATGTCTCCGACTTCCCTTCTGGTGTGGTGCCTGTGGATCTTACTTCGGGTGCATCGTCCGTGTCGGATGGTTCTGGTTCTTTGTGGGGGGGGTGGTTTCCCCTGATGCGGTTTATGGTGAGCGTGGTGACCTGGTGGTGGTGTTGAAAAAAGCTGCTCGCTCTGGGGATTCCATGCTTCCTTCCTTGTTCCCTGTTTCATCGGCGGCGGTCTTGCAGTCTCTCTCCATATCCAGCCGTCTCTTCTGTATTTCCTGCGGTGTCGGTGGAGGTGTTACTGTATTGCCAGCCCTCGCCTTCGTCTCGGCTGCCTTCACCTTCTCCTGGGTGTCCGGCGACGAGGCCGTCTCGGCGGCCTACGTCCACTTGTTCGGTGAATTCTGCTTCCACGTAGCGGATGTTTCGCCCTCCCTTGCTGCATTATGCGACTTGCGTCGCCCAGCTTCGGAAGCGGCCGTCTCCGCCCGATTTGGTGATTCCCGAGTTTATTCTGGCCTCGCAGGTGCAGAGGGATCGTTCCCCTACCGACATGGAGTATTTAATATGGAAGACCTATAAGAGGAAGTATCCTTGGGGTGCTTTCCTTGAGAAGTATTTGCCTTCCTCTAAATAATGTCTTCTTATTCCATGTTTTTTGTTGCTGTGTGTTGTGGTGTTTACACTTGTGTGCGTGGTTGTGGGGTGGGGATTGCATGCATGCGCGTGCGTGTGTGTGTGTGGGGGGGGGTTGTTTCCCGGTTCCTGCATGCTCCGGTTTGTGGCTGTGGGTTCATTTTTGTTGGGTGAGGGTTTGGGTGCTATGTATTGTACTGTTGTCATTTCTGAACTGTATTACATTGTGTTTGGGCTTATTGTTGTGGTTTTGTTTGCCCTTCCGGCCAGTATTTTGTAATTTTGTACTTTTGTGCTCTGCTTGTTTTGTTCTAGTTTTACAGCCCTTTATGTTGTGGGGGGGGGGGTGGTTGTCTTTTGTTATTTTTAGTTATTATTACTTATGTCTTATCTATGTTGTGTATTGTCTGTTTTTCTATGTCACATGCTGTTTGTAGTTATGTATTGCTTGAGTGTTGTACGCTTTCCTGTGCCTCCTTGTCTGTGCGTTATGTATGTTTCATGGTTTGCTGTATTGTTTCATGTGTTAACACGATTGTTTGTATCCATATGTTCTTTACTTGTTGACTGTTTTGTACATTGGTTTTTTATATCAATAAAAATGTTTATAACGCACCAGTACAGCCAGTTATTGTTGTGTTGCCGCAGAACGACGCGGAGCTTCGGAAGGAGGCGACGTGGGCGTTGTCAAACCTGACGTCTGGGTGCACGACAGAGCAGTTGGGAGTGTTGGTGAACATGGGTCTGGTAGCCGCCTTCTGCACGGTCCTGGCTGGTGACGACCCCGGCATGGTGCTCGTCGCTCTCGACGCTTTCAATAACATCTTCAAGGTAAAGTTTGTATACAGAGTTTGACAGGTATTTAATACCGAAGTTTGTAAGCAAGCTTGAGGAGGCCGTTCTTAGATGCAGTCTTCAGGTGAGTTGATTACGAGGGAATGTCAAGCCAGTAAGACTACCACTACGGGCTCACCATAGCCCATGCTACTTGGAACATTTTATTTCAGAGTAGCTGAATCTAAAACAACAACAACAACAACAAAAAAGGAGGACTAGGAACTGGGATAGGATAAGGAGCATAGTTAACACAGTCGCCAGCGAGGTGTTAACTATGCTGGAGAATATTACTAAACATCATTGGTTGAAAAGTACAGTTTTCCTTTTCTTACATTTTAATATATCTTATCTGTTTTAGGGATTAAAATATACACATTAATAAATATATTTTACAACGTATAAGTTTGTTACAGAACGTCGAGAGTAAATGGTTAGCGTGATGTAATGACTCAGGCACACTGTACGGGGTATAATGACTAGGGCACACTGTGTGGGGTATAATGACTAGGGCACACTGTGTGGGGTATAATGACTCGGGCACACTGTGCCGGGTATAATGACTCGGGCACACTGTGTGGGGTATAATAATGACTCGGGCACACTGTGCCGGGTATAATGACTCGGGCACACTGTGTGGGGTATAATAATGACTCGGGCACACTATGCGGGGTATAATGACTCGGGCACACTGTGTGGGGTATAATAATGACTCGGGCACACTATGCGGGGTATAATGACTCGGGCACACTATGCGGGGTATAATAATGACTCGGGCACACTATGCGGGGTATAATAATGACTCGGGCACACTGTGCGGGGTATAATGACTCGGGCACACTATGCGGGGTATAATAATGACTCAGGCACACTATGCGGGGTATAATAATGACTCGGGCACACTATGCGGGGTATAATAATGACTCGGGCACACTATGCGGGGTATAATAATGACTCGGGCACACTATGCGGGGTATAATGACTCGGGCACACTATGCGGGGTATAATGACTCGGGCACACTGTGCGGGGTATAATAATGACTCGGGCACACTATGCGGGGTATAATGACTCGGGCACACTGTGCGGGGTATAATAATGACTCGGGCACACTATGCGGGGTATAATGACTCGGGCACACTGTGTGGGGTATAATAATGACTCGGGCACACTATGCGGGGTATAATAATGACTCGGGCACACTGTGTGGGGTATAATAATGACTCGGGCACACTGTGCGGGGTATAATGACTCGGGCACACTGTGCGGGGTATAATAATGACTCGGGCACACTATGCGGGGTATAATGACTCGGGCACACTGTGCGGGGTATAATAATGACTCGGGCACACTATGCGGGGTATAATGACTCGGGCACACTATGCGGGGTATAATGACTCGGGCACACTGTGCGGGGTATAATAATGACTCGGGCACACTATGCGGGGTATAATGACTCGGGCACACTGTGTGGGGTATAATAATGACTCGGGCACACTATGTGGGTATAATAATGACTCGGGCACACTATGCGGGGTATAATAATGACTCGGGCACACTATGCGGGGTATAATGACTCGGGCACACTGTGTGGGGTATAATAATGACTCGGGCACACTATGCGGGGTATAATAATGACTCGGGCACACTGTGTGGGGTATAATAATGACTCGGGCACACTGTGTGGGGTATAATAATGACTCGGGCACACTATGCGGGGTATAATGACTCGGGCACACTGTGTGGGGTATAATAATGACTCGGGCACACTGTGAGGGGTATAATAATGGGCAGCAACATAGGACGGGTAATACCCCCCCCCCCCAAATACCTCTGCTATTGGCCGCGCTAAGTGGCATCATGAACCATGGAGATCAGTGAGCGAGAGCTTGTTAAGCGGTGACATTATTGACTATTAGTGACTTGTCAATTGTTGATAATCGTATTCTGGCCGATGAAAGCAGTGTACTTTTATAATGACTGATGATTTAATTAACCATAAATGATAAAACAGTTGCAATATATTTATGCTTTAATACGCAGGCGATGAGTCACAATAACGTGGCTAAAGTATGTTGACTAGACCACACACTAGAAGGTGAAGGGACGACGACGTTTCGGTCCGTCCTGGACCATTCTCAACTCGAGAATGGTCCAGGACGGACCGAAACGTCGTCGTCCCTTCACCTTCTAGTGTGTGGTCTAGTCAACATGCCTTAATACATTAATATGAATAGCTTTGTCCCTTTACAACTTAAGAACCGTCTTGTGCTAAGTGATCTCTCCTGAACACTTAACACAAGTGACAAGACCTGCATTTTATGCCGGGTTTATCTATTTACTTTTTCAATTTTGTTTTAATAGAATTAAATTATAGGAAAGAAGTTTTTTGTTGATTACTTCTGTTTTTCTATATGTAATTCATGGGTAGTCCTACAATGGATCTAACTACACATGTATTTTTTTCGCACAGAAAACCGAGAAGGATGAGCCCATCGTGCGGATGGTGGAGAGTCACGGGGGCGTGAAGAGCCTCCAGGCCCTGGAGACACACCAGGAGGCTCAGATCTCCAAGATGGCCACGTATCTAATGCAGTCCTTCTTCCAGAATGTCAAAAGTGGCTAGTGGGAAGTACCTTACCGGAGGAGACGCTGACCACTAGACAAACACTGAAAGATGCTCACTTTTGTGCCTTAATTCTTTAACGTGTCAAGAGCAACCAGCGTTCTCCTTGTGTTGGGATGATTAATATTTCAACTCGTCCTCCTATTTAAAATGTACGTTTTGTAACTATGTACACCATAGTACAAATATTGACATACTAGGCAATTAATAGAATTTTGTACTATTAACTAGAGTCCGAAAAATTAAGCTAAAAAAACAGCTCAAATATTCCTATTATAGCGGACACGTGTACTATACTGGGTCTCGGATAGCGCGTATCAGGCCCGAGAAGGTTAGGTTAGGTTATCTTGGCGACATAGAAAAAAATTCCGGTTTCTCCAAATTCAGTCATACTGTACCGGGTTATACTTCCAATTGTGTTATACGTCGGTATATGTGCTGTGGCCTTCATCGTTATTATAAGTACTGTACTACCAACAGAGGAGGACTGCCTGAATATTGTTACCCACGGGGGGGGGGGGACAACCTGCAGAGTACCCACGGGGGGGGGGACCTGTAGAGTACCCACGGGGGGACGACCTGTAGAGTACCCACGGGGTGGGACAACCTGCAGAGTACCCACGGGGGGGGGACCTGTAGAGTACCCACGGGGGGGACGACCTGCAGAGTACCCACGGGGGGGGACAACCTGCAGAGTACCCACGGGGGGGGACGACCTGCAGAGTACCCACGGGGGGGGGACGACCTGCAGAGTACCCACGGGAGGGGGACAACCTGCAGAGTACCCACGGGGGGGGACGACCTGTAGAGTACCCACGGGGGGGGGACGACCTGTAGAGTACCCACGGGGGGGGGGGACGACCTGCAGAGTACCCACGGGGGGGACGACCTGCAGAGTACCCACGGGGGGACGACCTGCAGAGTACCCACGGGGGGGACGACCTGCAGAGTACCCACGGGGGGGACGACCTGCAGAGTACCCACGGGGGGGACGACCTGCAGAGTACCCACGGGGGGGACGACCTGCAGAGTACCCACGGGGGGGACGACCTGCAGAGTACCCACGGGGGGGACGACCTGCAGAGTACCCACGGGGGGGACGACCTGCAGAGTACCCACGGGGGGACGACCTGCAGAGTACCCACGGGGGGGGACGACCTGCAGAGTACCCACGGGGGGGGGACGACCTGCAGAGTACCCACGGGGGGGGACGACCTGCAGAGTACCCACGGGGGGCGGGACGACCTGCAGAGTACCCACGGGGGGACGACCTGCAGAGTACCCACGGGGGGACGACCTGCAGAGTACCCACGGGGGGGAGGACGACCTGCAGAGTACCCACGGGGGGGGGACGACCTGCAAAGTACCCACGGGGGGGGGACGACCTGTAGAGTACCCACCGGGGGGACGACCTGCAGAGTACCCACCAGGGGGGGGGGCGACCTGTAGAGTACCCACGAGGGGGGACGACCTGTAGAGTACCCACGGGGGGAGACGACCTGTAGAGTACCCACGGGGGGGGGACGACCTGCAGAGTACCCACGGGGGGACGACCTGCAGAGTACCCACGGGGGAGAGAACGACGACCTGCAGAGTACCCACGGGGGGGAGGGCGACGACCTGCAGAGTACCCACGGGGGGGAGGGCGACGACCTGCAGAGTACCCACGGGGGGGAGGACGACGACCTGCAGAGTACCCACGTGGGGGAGGACGACGACCTGCAGAGTACCCACGTGGGGGAGGACGACCTGCAGAGTACCCACGTGGGGGAGGACGACCTGCAGAGTACCCACGTGGGGGAGGACGACCTGCAGAGTACCCACGTGGGGGAGGACGACCTGCAGAGTACCCACGTGGGGGAGGACGACCTGCAGAGTACCCACAGGGGGTCGTGGTGACCCGAACAAGCCCAGTTATCGGCGTTCAGTCTGTCGTGTGTAGTGTTACACAAACTACCTGTGGCATTAAGTGAAGAACATGGTCTAAAGTCGAGTGATACTGGAGGAACACCTCTGAGACTTTATTAACACTGTGATAATATATTCCTTGTGATGTCAGTTATTTTGTGAGTGTCCGGCACAAGTACTGGTGTTGGTAGTAGACGGTAGTACTGGTGTTGGTGTTGGTTGGTAGTAGACGGTAGTACTGGTGTTGGTGTTGGTTGGTAGTAGACGGTAGTACTGGTGTTGGTTGGTAGTAGACGGTAGTACTGGTGTTGGTTGGTAGTAGACGGTAGTACTGGTGTTGGTGTTGGTTGGTAGTAGACGGTAGTACTGGTGGTGGTGTTGGTTGGTAGTAGACGGTAGTACTGGTGTTAAGTTAAAACAAAAAATTAGTTTTGGAGCAAGGTTTAATGTTGTTGGTGTGCTTCTAATTGGACATTCATTATGGACAAAATCGTGCACTTCGTAATTGTTTTAATGTTAAATGACGATAACTAATTGTAGTATTTTAAATGGTTGGACACGGGAGCTATACACAGCCGCTCCTCGGTCTATGTATACTATTGTGGTGCCCTTAATAACCCTCCAGAGGTTGATAAGCCTAAATCACACACCAATCCTTAAGTATTTATCAACCTGTCTTCTTACAAATTACGTCTGAATTTGGTCGTTTGCCCGTATAGCCGAAAATGAACGAAATGTGAAAGTGTAAAATAATTTAAAGTAAATTTTAGATTTTTGTTTCCAAAACAGTACGTTAAGGGTCCTCTGGTAGGTTAGGAGGGCAACAAGTTCTCATAAGGTTTCAAAACGTCATGAAAACCTTTAATTGAAAGTTTCCTCTCCTAACCTAACAGAGTAAGCCAGAGGACTCCAAACAGAAAACGGGACAATACATCACTTTCCTGAGCTGATTCATTTCAGATTACGTCCATTTTTTGGCGATAGCAGCACGCATACGAGCGAAAAGCGACGTTAAGAGGACGGGTTGATTTATTATCACAGAGCATAAATGATTAAATATTTATTAAGTGGTGCAGTGTGTGGGGACTAAAGGTAGGAAAGTATGAAGTTCTACGATGTTCTCAAAATAAAACTGTAATCAGTGCTTAGTCCTGTAATCTTGGTTTTAGTCCTGTAATCTTGGTCCTGTAATCATGGTCTTAGTTCTGTGATCATGGTCCTGTAATCATGGTCTTTAGTTCTGTGATCATGGTCCTGTAATCATGCTCTTAGTTCTGTGATCATGGTCCTGTAATCAAGGCTAGGTAAAATATTTGTCCATAATAATATTTTTGTATTTATAAATTGTACTTGTGCATTGTTATATTACAGTATATAAATGTTTTTTTCTCGTAAATTCAGAGCTTGGCTTTAGTTATACCTTGTAGGAATATGAAGACCACGATTCTGTAAACGGTAAGTAAACTAAGGCGTTGTGCAGGAAGCAGAGCGTCGTGCCGCAACAACTACGCTGCTCGGTGTACATGCTGCACAGAAGGCGTTGTGCAGGAAGCAGAGCGTCGTGCCGCAACAACTACGCTGCTTGTGTACATGCTGCACGGAAGCCAAATGGTTTTGTTAGTCATGAAATACATTCCTAATGGTAGGTAAGTAAACATTTGTGTAGCGCTAATTAACCCTCCAGAATTCGATAGGCCTAAAGCCTATTTTGTGTAGTGTTCCTACTTTTTAGCTCAAAGCCTAGCTATTTACCAACATTTTTACTTAATGGAAAGGAAATTGGACAATTTTTATATATTCAGTTGTAAATTTTATATTTATATATATTTTTTTTTAATATGAAAACTTTAAATCATAATATTGTCATTGGATACTGTACTGTATATGAAATTATTTATGAATATATTTGAAAAGACAACTGTCTCAATATTTGCTTAAATCCAAATATTATGAAANCCCCCCCCTAACAGCCCCTGTAACGCCCCCCCAGCCCCCTATAACGCCCCCCCAACAGCCCTGTAACGCCCCAGCAGCTTAGTAACGCTGGTGTTCTCCGGCAGTTGTCGCTACGGCGTCAAGTGTGTTGGGTCATCACCAACCTCTTCCGTGTCAAGAACCCGACCATCTCCCCGAGGAGCGCCGGGAGTGTGCCCGCGCACTCAAGGAGCTGGTGGGCCACCTCGACACCCAGGTCCAAGGTGAGTGGACCACCTCGACACCCAGGTCCAAGGTGAGTGGACCACCTCGACACCCAGGTCCAGGGTGAGTGGACCACCTCGACACCCAGGTCCAGGTGAGTGGACCACCTCGACAACCGGGTCCAAGGTGAGTGGACCACCTCGACACCCAGGTCCAAGGTGAGTGGACCACCTCGACACCCAGGTCCAAGGTGAGTGGACCACCTCGACACCCAGGTCCAGGGTGAGTGGACCACCTCGACACCCAGGTCCAAGGTGAGTTGACCACCTCGACACCCGGGTCCAAGGGGAGGTGGACCACGTCGACACCCGGTCCAGGTGAGTGGACCACCTCGACACCCAGGTCAAGGTGAGTGGACCACCTCGACACCAGGTCAAGGTGAGTGGACCACCTCGACACCCAGGTCCAAGGTGAGTGGACCACCTCGGACCCCAGGTCCAAGGTGAGTGGACCACTCGACACCCAGGTCAAGGTGAGTGGGACCACCTCGACACCCAGGTCCAAGGTGAGTGGACCACCTCGACACCCGGTCCAAGGTGAGTGGACCACCTCGACACCCAGGTCCAAGGTGAGTGGACCACCTCGACCCCAGGTCCAAGGTGAGTGGACCACCTCGACACCCAGGTCCAAGGTGAGTTGACCACCTCGACACCCAGGTCCAAGGTGAGTTGACCACCTCGACACCGGGTCCAAGGGGAGGTGTAGGAGCCGGGAACACCGTTGACAAGTTGGCGTCATGAGGACGTAGTAGAGTTTGCGACCTCTGGAGCTTATCATGTCGTCCATAACAATAATAACTTTAAGTTTGTCTCGGAGCTCTCCGGGTGTTTTAAACAGAATGGTAAATACTGGATTAAGCCGCCAGGATGGAGCAAGACGTATAGATACTTCGTGTGGTCATGGTCATCCAGATCTCCCCCACTGGTCATGCAGCAAACTGTCCTCTTAAAATGAAAAGTCGCATTTGGCCGTTTGCCCGTATGGCCGAATTTGGACGTAATTTGAAAATGAAAAAATATGAAAAATAAATTGGTATTTTTTTTTCAACACAGTAAGTTAAGGGTCCTCTGATAGGTTAGGTGGGCAGGAAATTCTCATAAAGTTTCAAAACGTTATGAAAAACGTTAATTTAAAGTGTCCTCTCATAACCTCTGCGCATAGGCGGGACGACTCAAATAGAAAACGGAACAGAACGTCACTTTTGTGAGTCGATTTAATTTCAAATTACGTCAAATTTGGCCATATCGCGCATACGATCCAAAAGTGACGTTCTTTTTAAGGACGGGTTGCATGCAGATACTTAACACTGTGCATGTCTCCTCCCAACCGTCCTCTTAAAAATAACGTCACTTTTGGATCGTATGCGCGATATGGCCAAATTTGGACGTAATTTGAAATGAAATCGACTCACAAAAGTGACGTTCTGTTCCCGTTTTCTATTCGAGTCGTCCGGCCTATGCGCAGAGGTTAAGAGAGGACACTTTAAATTCACGTTTTTCATACCGTTTTGAAACTTTATGAGAATTTCCTGCCCACCTAACCTATCAGAGGACCCTTAACTTACTGTTGTTGAAAAAAAAATCCCAAAATTATTTTCATTTTTTTCATTTCAAATTACGTCCAAATTCGGCCATACGGGCGCAAACGGCCAAAAACGACGTTCTTTTCAAGAGGACAGGTTGCTCCTCCACCACTGATAATGCAGATACTCCAACACTGAATATGTCTCATTCAACAAATTAGGTTTAATATAAGTATACTGTTGCCTAGAGTTCGCATCTTTCAAAAATTATGTTAATCTGAAGTTTCAGATCTTCACTTGCTATTGTACGCTATCTTTAACTATCCTTAGTTTCCACATACATATATTTCCTGGTCTTGTGAGCAGGTGGTCAGATCAGCAGGCTAATGAGACGTGTGTTGTTCCTGCCCCAGCTGACGCTCTGTGGGGCGTGGCCTACTACGCGGACATGGGCCACAAGGCCATCGACGAGCTGGTGGAGTGCGGCCTGGTGCGCGACATGGTGCAGCGCCTCTACTCTGACAACGAGAGGGTCGTCACTGCCGCCCTCAGGGCTACCGGCAGCGTAGCGGCCGGCACTAATGAACAAGTGAGCTGGTGGACAAGTGCTCATGGATACTATTGTCTGTGTGGGGTAGTGGGCGGGAGAAGTGTCAAGAGTAGTGCTGTGTGGGGTAGTGGGCGGGAGAAGTGTCAAGAGTAGTGCTGTGTGGGGTAGTGGGCGGGAGAACGTGTCAAGAGTAGTGCTGTGTGGGTAGTGGGCGGGAGAACGTGTCAAGAGTAGTGCTGTGCAGGGAGCAGACTCCCTACTGTGCAGGGAGCAGACTCGTAGACCCTTAGGCCACTGCTCTCATTCAAATTTAAATTCAAAGTTTTTATTCATACATTATCATGCTTGATTATAATGTATAATGTTTATACATTACACATATAATGTGTATACATATAGTGTATATACATATGTGTATACATATAATGTATATACATATAATGTGTATACATATAATGTATACATACAATGTAAACATATAATTACATTATACATATGATGAAAAAGCAAAACATAATGTTTGCTTTTCACAATTTCAAACCCGCTTGCCAAAGAGATTCATAATAAGAACAACGTCATATAAATATCTTCTCTGTAATCTATACTGTGAATGTTTTAGTCGTCAATGATTCATCAAAATCATCACAGCTGTGTCTGGAGGGAACAGGTGTGTGTCTGGAGGGAACAGGTGTGTGTCTGGAGGGAACAGGTGTGTGTCTGGAGGGAACAGGTGTGTGTCTGGAGGGAACAGGTGTGTGTCTGGAGGGAACAGGTGTGTGTCTGGAGGGAACAGGTGTGTGTCTGGAGGGAACAGGTGTGTGTCTGGAGGGAACAGGTGTGTGTCTGGAGGGAACAGGTGTGTGTCTGGAGGGAACAGGTGTGTGTCTGGAGGGAACAGGGTGTGTGTCTGGAGGGAACAGGTGTGTGTCTGGAGGGAACAGGTGTGTGTCTGGAGGGAACAGGTGTGTGTCTGGAGGGAACAGGTGTGTGTCTGGAGGGAACAGGTGTGTGTCTGGAGGGAACAGGTGTGTGTCTGGAGGGAACAGGTGTGTGTCTGGAGGGAACAGGTGTGTGTCTGGAGGGAACAGGTGTGTGTCTGGAGGGAACAGGTGTGTGTCTGGAGGGAACAGGTGTGTGTCTGGAGGGAACAGGTGTGTGTCTGGAGGGAACAGGTGTGTGTCTGGAGGGAACAGGTGTGTGTCTGGAGGGAACAGGTGTGTGTCTGGAGGGAACAGGTGTGTGTCTGGAGGGAACAGGTGTGTGTCTGGAGGGAACAGGTGTGTGTCTGGAGGGAACAGGTGTGTGTCTGGAGGGAACAGGTGTGTGTCTGGAGGGAACAGGTGTGTGTCTGGAGGGAACAGGTGTGTGTGTGGAGGGTGTGTCTGGAGGGAACAGGTGTGTGTCTGGAGGGAACAGGTGTGTGTCTGGAGGGAACAGGTGTGTGTCTGGAGGGAACAGGTGTGTGTCTGGAGGGAACAGGTGTGTGTCTGGAGGGAACAGGTGTGTGTCTGGAGGGAACAGGTGTGTGTCTGGAGGGAACAGGTGTGTGTCTGGAGGGAACAGGTGTGTGTGTGGAGGGAACAGGTGTGTGTCTGGAGGGAACAGGTGTGTGTCTGGAGGGAACAGGTGTGTGTCTGGAGGGAACAGGTGTGTGTCTGGAGGGAACAGGTGTGTGTCTGGAGGGAACAGGTGTGTGTCTGAAGGGAACAGGTGTGTGTCTGAAGGGAACAGATGTGTTCTAATATTCCTTTAAAAGTTGTTAATTAACAGTTTTTTAGAAAAAAATGACACGGATTTATTAATATCAGAGTGGTATAATTGCACTCTAAGTTCTGTACTTGGCGTTTACAAAGTAAAATAGTGAACTTATTAAGAGTGAACGTGTTACAGACAGACGCTGTAGTGCAGGCGGGGGCTCTACCCATCTATCGGGAGATGGTGAATCGTGACAACCCAGGCGTGGCCAGAGAGGCTGCCTGGATCCTCTCCAATATTACCGCTGGCACCACCCGCCATATTCAGCTCGTTATCGACGTCCAGGTGGTTCCCGCTCTAATTGCTGCCTTGGAGAAGGTGAGAATTAACGAAGTGAAGTTACAGGCGTAGTCTTGAAGTTAGTGATCAATGCCCTTGACTCAGTGAATGAAAAGTTTAAGTTTGTTGGATTGATCTTCTTATTGCGAGATTTAAGGTTGTTAATATTTCATACATGATCAAAATACTGTGGTTTTGTAGTTAAGGTGAATCAACTTGTTGTCGTAACTTAACAGCTCTGTCGCTGGTAAAACACGAGTTAACTGTATGTACTATACTTTAAAACTTTTATCAGCTGCTAGCCATATAGGCTCAAATAATGTCAGTGGATCTGACAAGAGGATGTTTCACATTTCAACTAGAAGTTACGATAGTGGTGGGGTTGGGCTTAAGGCCTACCAACCTCTTAAGGGTTATTAATTGGGAACATGTGCTTTCTGACAAGTCACCAAGAATACTTTGGTCCTGGACATTGTAAGCTCGGTGTATATACACCGAGCAGCCAGGTACAACTTTCGGTATTTACATCCCTGTAGATTAACAGGTATCTCGGCATTTATAGAACTGCACATAACTTTGTAAAGGGTTACAGAGTTTATACCTACCGTATACATATTAGGGTAAGTTAGTAGATAATTAAAAATTTGTAATGCAAAATCTGTCAATAACAACATTAATGTAAAAATGCCAAACACAGTTAGTCCACTTGACGGGACGGTTGTAATTTTGTGTCGCTGTTTAGCGTCGAATATTTATTTATTAGGCACTTTTTTTTACATGTTAAAGCATGCTACATAAATACAATAAAATAAATTACAAGAAAACATAAAGGAACCGAACCACCACCACAACACAAAACAACCGCCACAATACAAAATACCCAACAGCAAACACCGCGCAGAACCCAGCACAATACAGGAAAGTATATATAAATACTGTGACAGGAAAGTGTTGGAGTATAGATGTTCGGCAGTCCTCCAATGGCAGGTGTCAATGCCTGGTCACACTTACAAAATAAAGATAGACTGCTTGCCTGTTGTCTGTGGTAAGTTAGAGGGAGGAACACGTAAAACACAAAGTATGAACAATGAAACTTTAATATATTTACTTTAAACATAAATGAAAATAAAGATAAATCCCGGGTAAATGACTGGTGCACTAAAATGACAAAGATAAATGCAAAAACACAATAGATTAAATATTATAATGGAGAAATGGTGCTGAGAATATCGGCTATGGCTGAGACCTCCCTTAGTATACGAAAGCCAGAGAGCTTAGTATGCCAGAGAGAGATGTCAACTCTAAGATCACAAAGAATATTCTGAAGTTGATAGCTGGTCAGGCTCAGACGTCAGTGTGCAGGTGCACGGTCGGCGAGTCACCAATCAGGAGCAGGCAGGCTGGGATGGGTAGTTTGCTGGTTGGTGATGAGCCGGCATGGAGGGTGTGTGGAGTAGGGGGGGATCTTAGGTACGTTTTGCCTCCTGGTCAAAACGTTTTGTGCTACTGGTGACGTCTCTTGAATGTAGCATCTTATACTTGTAAACTGGACGTAACTTTAAGTAGGAAAGAGCAGGCTCAATCTCTCTTGAAAGAGATTATCACAATACAAAGGAGCACTGGAGTGCCACAACAAGTACAAATTCACACTAAACATAAACAAAGAAACAGGAACAACACAACACAAAACAACAAAAAACAACAGAATTAGGAAACATAACCACAATACTTCTCCAGAAACCGATCATATGGAAACTTCAACATGTAAGCTTCCCACACAGCCCACACTTCATCCGTCAAGGAAACACCATCATGCGGGCAATATAAAAAGTCCAGGATCTCCACCCCTGGCGATGGCATGGCGGGCAGCAGCTGGACAGAGGACTGAAATACAGAGAGTGGCGGCACTGGGGCCGGGAGCATAGTAGGTGGCCTCACATCTGACGGCAGGACAGGGGGAAAAGGCACAGAGCCCCCATGTCAAAAGCTCTTTTTAGTACCATGATTAGGTCACGGGCCACATCTACGTCCATAACAGGGGACACAATTCCCCACGCCGAGGAACCTAAACACGTGGACGCAGGCGAGGAAGCAGAAGCAGGAACCAACGCCCCCACACCAACAGGCGCCACCACAGCATGCACTTCCGTCACCACCACTGCTGTACCATCACCAGGCATATTCTCATCGGCTGAAGACACAGAACTACCATATTATGCCACATGCACCCAGTCAGGATCTCTAGGGACAGGAGCATCCACAGAACACCACGAATGCTTCGGGTCCTGCTGCAGGTCATCGAAACTTTCCACCTCCACGATAGCCGACTCCCCAGAAATGCAGGAAAGCCGCGCTCAGGCACGCAATCCACGGCCACGTAAAACCAGCGGCGACCACAGGGGGCACCAACCCATCCACAACTGGAGGCCATGAACCCCAACACCTCACTGGCACGGCAGGCACAGATGGCGCACAGATGGATTCCGAAGCCCCAGAAAGTGTCCACTACAGCCGCAGAACGAGGAGGTGGGTGGAGCCGCCGCACGCCCCACCCACAACCACGCCTGCAACACTCACGGCGGCCGGAGAACACACAGGAGACAACACAACGACCGACGCACTACCTCCACTAGGTGCATCCCCAACAGCAGGCACCCGTGGCGGGACAGTGCCTGTGGACACATCCACAACCTCATCCACAGAGTCCTCTTGAACCACCAGCAGGGGAAAGTCCTTCTCGCGGAAGAAATTCACCTGCTTGACAACGCCCGGAGAGCACCCTGCAGCCTGGTGCCCAGACAACCTGCAGCCTGGTGCCCAGACAACCTGCAACCTGGTGCCCAGACAACCTGCAACCTGGTGCCCAGACAACCTGCAACAGAAGCAGGTTCACAGCTGCCAGGCATAGTGCACACGTAGATAGTAGCCCATCAACGTAATTGACGAAGGAATGTCAGACTTGAGCCGCATCTCCAACATCTGAATGCCGTTCTGGACGCCCTTCAGTCGACCAGAGGAGATGGGATTCATCCGGATATACACCACGCACCCCAACTGCCCGAAGTAGCCCTGTAACAACACCTCAAGGAACCCGATAGGGGTGCTGTGGACACTGACATATGTAGCAGAGCCACTGTGGTCCGAAATAGCCACAGACCCAGCAGCACCCGGCAAGTAGAAAGTGCGTCCGTCAAACTAATGCAGAAATTCCAGATAGGCCTCCTCAGTAAAAAGCTTAACTATGGCCCGATGCTTCATGATCAGTTGGATGCCACAAACTTCACCAACGGCAACGTCTAACACATCAAATAAGGTGGGATCCACTGCAGGATAGACCATGAAGCCTGAATACTCAAGCCCAATCGTCCTTGACCACACCACAGGGAGCAAGGGCACCCCCATCTTAAAGGGAAAGCCGGGCACAGGGCCCCCGCCAGCAACACCCTGGAGAACTGCACTCGAGTCAGAGATACCTAACAACAAGAGAGGTCAGGCGACACGTCCTCGCCCCACAGCAACCATGTTGCAACTCTTTTTAGCAACTTGTTGCACCAGCAGCTGTCGCGTCGGGTCGTTGAGTGAATATCATTTCACTACGAACAGACACTTCCCATAATATTCCCAAAAAAATAGGTAACGATCTATTTTTCCCCATTTCAACTATATTCTAAGCTAAATATGGATGTGTATGTATACCATGTTTACTTTAGTCCAGAAGATAGTTCAGAACTAAAGTATACTAGTGATCTGGCTTTAATAAATATTAAGATTTTTATTTAATCCTGTACTTCAACCGTACAGCAATGTAGATGTGCAAGTCATTCAATTCTACACCAAACCAACAATCTGCCTTTAGGCTATGCTCGTCCAAACGGCGGTCGACCCCAGAGATGCACTAGTCAGTGCTATCATTGTGTAACCAAAAACGATGATTTTTAAATATACTAATATTAATGCATATTATAATTTTGTTTAACTTTAGGCCAAGTATGGTGTTTTTATTGTGTTGGTAATTATCTGTATGCACAGTGTGTGGAACAATGTAATTAGAGGCGTGTGCGATTCTCAGCATGGGAAGAAAGTAAAGCACTGTTCAAATGAAATTTGAATCTGTTATTATTCATCTTGTCCGTTCTCAACAAAGGCCAAAAGTGGTACACAGAAAAATCACATTATCATGATATATCAATGACAAAATCTACAGAGCCGAGGCTTCAGTGCAATCCTCGGGAATCCTCGAGGGTGCAGTAGTACCCAAGGCTGCAATTCTTTTACCATGTCGTGGCATAGTCGTCTAGAGCGTGCATCTGGGAATACCCAGCGCATAGGTTCGAATCCTCATCACGGCTCCTGTGGATTTTCTTGCCAAAAGTGATTCTAATCAGCCGCCAAACTACCTAGTTGTTTGTGAATGAAAAACCCTTTACACAAGATTCTCAACTGATGATGCTCGAACATTTCTCAGTGCTTTACTCTTCCTGTATTCGAATCACACCTCAATAATGCTTCACCCACGACCCGCGCATACAGATGCTGGCCAACAAAGCCAAAACACCTAATTTTTAACAAAACATTAAAATATAGTTACATCATGTGAAACGAACGATTCTGGAAGCATAGTTATTGAAGAATGCGTCGTGGGTGAACCGATGCCTGGATGATCCTAGCCTGAGGCGTCGTCCAGCCGCCTGGATTAACGAGAATTTCACCAATGTTTATAACGTGATTTGCTGCTCCGTCACCAGAGGGGGGAGGACGTCGGGGCTTGAGCTGCCAGTTATTGCTCGACACTGCCGAGTGGTGGTTCACTGTTGTTGTGCTCCCGCTAATCGGAGCTCCGGCTGACGGAATGGCGGGGGCTGGTAGCGGCCGTGTGGATACTATACGGCTGGATTTTTCTGCTGCAGTGGATTGGTCCATTGTGGAGACTGCTCTCCTGGGCGTGCTTAGTGTGGAAGTCTCCGATCTCTTGGTACTGCAGAAGCTATCGCCTACCCGTGTGTCGGTGTCGTTTACCACGTCCCTTGTTTACCAGGAGTGTGTGGTGGGCTGGGATGCACAGACTCCTCCTCTTCCTGATTTGGCTGTGACTTTGGAGATCTCGGATCCCTGGGGGCCCTTGACTTTGTGAATGTCCATGATGTGCCAGTGACCTTCTCTGAGGCGGAGCTCGTGTCCTTGTTTACGAGGTTTGGTGCGGTGGTGAAGCACTGGTTCGCCACTTTGAGTGCTGGCCGGCTGAAGGGGATCCGTCTGGGTGCTTGTACCCTCATCATGCAGGGTCACTAGCCCTATTCCTTCTCAGGTTTCGTTTTTGTGGGCTCTCTCTGCAGATATTCTATCAGGGTCAGATGCGCACTTGTTTCTGGTGTGGTGCGGAAGGCTACATCGCAGCCGGGTGCAACGCTCCTCGTGCTGAGACCCCTGCTGTTTTTCTGGAGGATGATTTTCCTCACTTGTCTGCGCGTGAGGATTCCCCGGTGGGTCCCTCGCTCTATTGAGGTGCCTGGTGTGGTTCCTGCGGTGGTTGTGGCAGTCGCTCCATCTGGCTCTGATCTGTCTGCTCTACCGGATGCCCCTGTGGACCTGAGGGCCCCTGCTTCGGTTATGGAGCCTCCTACTGAGCTCGGCCTGGTACCCCATGTGGTTGAAGATGCTGCTGTTCTGCGGAGAGCGTCGGTTCGCCCGGCTTGTGGTGCCTGTGTCTCTGGGTCGACCTCTGACTCTGATGTGCGGCCAGAGCCCAAGTGTTCTCGTCGTTCTTCTTCTGCCTGGAGATTTCTAAATCTCCCAGTCGACAAGCCACACGGCACCTCGGATGCATTTCCGATGGTTCCTTTCATATAAAAGGGGTGACGCCGAGGAAAATAAGACTCGCGTCCCTACCAAAATATGGGAGATTTCGACGACTGTGGATCTTCCGGCGACGGCGGGGTGGTTTCGGTTGCATCACATTCTATGGTGGTGGTGGAGATACATGTGACTGCGACTGCCGATGTCCATGTCTCCGACTTCCCTTCTGGTGTGGTGCCTGTGGATCTTACTTCGGGTGCATCGTCCGTGTCGGATGGTTCTGGTTCTTTGTGGGGGGGGGTGGTTTCCCCTGATGCGGTTTATGGTGAGCGTGGTGACCTGGTGGTGGTGTTGAAAAAAGCTGCTCGCTCTGGGGATTCCATGCTTCCTTCCTTGTTCCCTGTTTCATCGGCGGCGGTCTTGCAGTCTCTCCCATATCCAGCCGTCTCTTCTGTATTTCCTGCGGTGTCGGTGGAGGTGTTACTGTATTGCCAGCCCTCGCCTTCGTCTCGGCTGCCTTCACCTTCTCCTGGGTGTCCGGCGACGAGGCCGTCTCGGCGGCCTACGTCCACTTGTTCGGTGAATTCTGCTTCCACGTAGCGGATGTTTCGCCCTCCCTTGCTGCATTATGCGACTTGCGTCGCCCAGCTTCGGAAGCGGCCGTCTCCGCCCGATTTGGTGATTCCCGAGTTTATTCTGGCCTCGCAGGTGCAGAGGGATCGTTCCCCTACCGACATGGAGTATTTAATATGGAAGACCTATAAGAGGAAGTATCCTTGGGGTGCTTTCCTTGAGAAGTATTTGCCTTCCTCTAAATAATGTCTTCTTATTCCATGTTTTTTGTTTGCTGTGTGTTGTGGTGTTTACACTTGTGTGCGTGGTTGTGGGGTGGGGGATTGCATGCGCGTGCGTGTGTGTGTGTGTGGGGGGGGTTGTTTTCCCGGTTCCTGCATGCTCCGGTTTGTGGCTGTGGGTTCATTTTTGTTGGGTGAGGGTTTGGGTGCTATGTATTGTACTGTTGTCATTTCTGAACTGTATTACATTGTGTTTGGGCTTATTGTTGTGGTTTTGTTTGCCCTTCCGGCCAGTATTTTGTAATTTTGTACTTTTGTGCTCTGCTTGTTTGTTCTAGTTTTACAGCCCTTTATGTTGTGGGGGGGGGTGGTTGTCTTTGTTATTTTTAGTTATTATTACTTATGTCTTATCTATGTTGTGTATTGTCTGTTTTTCTATGTCACATGCTGTTTGTAGTTATGTATTGCTTGAGTGTTGTACGCTTTCCTGTGCCTCCTTGTCTGTGCGTTATGTATGTTTCATGGTTTTGTTGTATTGTTTCATGTGTTAACACGATTGTTTGTATCCATATGTTCTTTACTTGTTGACTGTTTTGTACATTGGTTTTTTATATCAATAAAATGTTTATAACGCACCAGTACAGCCAGTTATTGTTGTGTTGCCGCAGAACGACGCGGAGCTTCGGAAGGAGGCGACGTGGGCGTTGTCAAACCTGACGTCTGGGTGCACGACAGAGCAGTTGGGAGTGTTGGTGAACATGGGTCTGGTAGCCGCCTTCTGCACGGTCCTGGCTGGTGACGACCCCGGCATGGTGCTCGTCGCTCTCGACGCTTTCAATAACATCTTCAAGGTAAAGTTTGTATACAGAGTTTGACAGGTATTTAATACCGAAGTTTGTAAGCAAGCTTGAGGAGGCCGTTCTTAGATGCAGTCTTCAGGTGAGTTGATTACGAGGGAATGTCAAGCCAGTAAGACTACCACTACGGGCTCACCATAGCCCATGCTACTTGGAACATTTTTTTCAGAGTAGCTGAATCTAAAACAACAACAACACAACAAAAAAGGAGGACTAGGAACTGGGATAGGATAAGGAGCATAGTTAACACAGTCGCCAGCGAGGTGTTAACTATGCTGGAGAATATTACACACATCATTGGTTGAAAAGTACAGTTTCATATCTACCACACTGTATCATTGCTCATATTTTTCTCTTATTCAATTCATCGGTCCTACCAACCAACCTGACCTATAATAAACAAATGCATTCTTTAGTAATAAGATCTGTTGTTTTAGCGATGCATGAGGTCACGAAAGCTGTCCCAGTAAAAGGATTAAATATGTCCTCACATTAACAGATGCGTGACAAGGCCCACAACAACCTGACTGTTCAACTATGAGTGACGTCACAAGATGTGCAATGAGGCCTTGGCATCCTACTTTTCTATGTAGTGTATTTAATGTTATTATTCAAAAAATGACTATGTTATCCATCTCCAACCTAACCTTAACTTCATCACAGGTTTAAGAATATACATTGTATACGTTTTTATTATTTTTATTGGTAATAAAAGTTAACATTCTAGTCTTATAAAGGAACACAATGGGGACATGCATAATATTTCAGATAACGGTCATAGCAAACTCAGTGCTTGGTAAATTTGGTAGGTAGTTCTACTCCAGCTGCTCTATGGTAGGTAGTTCTACTCCAGCTGCTCTATGGTAGGTAGTTCTACGCCAGCTGCTCTATGGTAGGTAGTTCTACTCCAGCTGCTCTATGGTAGGTAGTTCTACTCCAGCTGCTCTATGGTAGGTAGTTCTACTCCAGCTGCTCTAGCATTTCAAATACAGGTTAATTCCTACACAGCAACAGCGCTTATTTATCACTGTAGATGAACTGTACACTATATTGCACAGGTGGATATCATAACAATCTAGCAACTCGGTATTCTAATACCTGTATTCATATTGCTAGTCATCTACAGCTGTGATCATTCATTGTGCAATGGTAAGGTCAAACCTCAAATAGCTACCCAAATGTCGTACGCAATTTAAGCACAATCGTACGTCTGGCAGCATAGCACATCAGCTGTCCTAATATGTGTTCATAGGTTAGTCAGCTGTCTTTACATCCATCACATAGTTGCCTAAATGTCGCACTCCAATTCATCCATCTGGCAACACAGCTGGATCCTAGCTAGTGTATTCATAGGTTAATAATTTCAGGGAAAGTTAGGGAAACTGGCCTGTAGTTCAGCGCCCACTGTGCCTGTCACCCTTTGTGTATATTGGTGCTACGTTAGCTGTCGTCCAACTTTCCGGTAGGTCTCCTGTTTCCAGTGACCTGTTATACACCATAGAGAGTTGGCACACTTAGTGCTTCTGGACCTTTATTTTAGTATCCACGGTGAGATTGTCAGGCCCAACAGCCTTGACACATTCAGCTCCAACAGATTCTTTTTGACCTCATCACTGGTGAGATCAAATTCCTCAAAGGTTGCTTGGTTTGCCTCATTCATTGCAGGGGCTTCTCCTTGTTCTGTTGTGAAGAACTATGGAATCTCTTGTTGAGTTCTTCACCACACCGCCTTGTCATTCTCTGTGTATCTGTTTTCACCCTTTTCTCAGTTTTCTCACTTGTTCCTTCACTGCTGTTTCCTCCTGATGTGGCTGGCTGTGGAGCAGGCTTTGGTGTGTGTGGTGTGTGGTCGTTGTGTGTGTGGCAGTGGAGCAGTTTTGGTGTGTGAGTGTGGGTCTCAACTAGTTGTCAACTAGTTATGCTTGCGGGGTGAGCTCTGCTCTTTGGGTCCCCTTCGGGGGGGCCCCCCTCTCACACTCCGTGCAATGTCAGTAAACTGGTGTACAGGTCCCTGAGCCTATTGGGCTTCTATCATATCTACATTTGACAACTGTGTATGGAGTCAGCCTCCACTCACATCACTGCGTAATGACATTCTCACCTGTCAATACTCTGACACTGGAAAGGGTCTTTCTAGAACGTCTCTGTGGCTCATTTGGGTACTCAGTTCCACTTGTCCCCTTGTTCGCGTACTACCCGTGTAACCAGGCTTAATCTACCCGTCAATTCCCCTGAGAATAGTCGGTTTGTAGGTCAGTGTATCAGTGTCTCCCCTTACTCTCTGTCCGTTTTAGTGTCGTGAGGTGGCAGGTTTCACGCAGCCTTCTCCTCGTAACTCAAGCCTCTTAGTCGTGGGACTCAGCTCTAGTGGCCATAGTCTTCTGATCTTGTTTCGGCTTCGTTTGTGCTTGTACAATGGTATGGGCGTCCATGCGGG
This sequence comes from Procambarus virginalis, assembly GCA_020271785.1. Classification (NCBI taxonomy): domain Eukaryota; kingdom Metazoa; phylum Arthropoda; class Malacostraca; order Decapoda; family Cambaridae; genus Procambarus; species Procambarus virginalis. The sequence goes on along the minus strand of WNGS01025406.1, from coordinate 40,386 downwards.
GCCGCAACTCCAGGATTGGTCTTACATATGTGGTAACAAGGTTCTGAATGATTCCTTAGCACAGGGTTCCTGAAAGGCCTGTGTTGATGTTAGCCACCAGCAACCCTGTTGTGTGTGTGTGTGTGTGTGTGGTGTGTGTGTGGGTGTGTGGTGTTTGGTAACCGTACTAGTTTATGTATACGTTTTATTGGTAGATAGATACAGTGCCGTGTTTAGTGAGTTTCGATATTTATTTATTTAGTCCTGGATACAGCATTGTCGTACGACGGTTGAGAACGAAGCCTGGAGCAGGAGCATGAGACGCTGAGTGACGGCCGGAGCTGCGTCCGAGCTCTATGCGGGAGAGCGTGGCGGCTCGATCTGGGACAATCCTGCGAGTGTCTGAACTTCGGGGCAGAGAGCGTTGTAGCTGGATTGCGTGTCGTCTGTCTGCCGGTCGTGCTTCTGTGTATTAACGTATACTGAGTATAATGGAGCCGAGTATATAGGATTACTCCGCTACAGTGTATTTACCTAGTTGTACTTACTAGTTTGTCTTTGTGGGGTTGAGCTGCCTGGCTCTGCTTTGGTCCGCCTCTCAACTGTCAATTACAACCTGGTGAACAGGTTCCCGAGCCTATTGGGCTTCTACTCATATCTACACCTTGAAACCTGCTGTATTGGAGCTCAGCCCTCCACCACCACATCACTTCCTAATGCATTCCATTTGTCTACTACTCTGACACTGAAAAAAATTCTTTCTAATGTCTCGAAGGCTCATTTGGGCACTCAGTTTCCACCTGTGTTCCCTAGTGTGTGTGCCCCTTGCGTTAAGTAGTCTGACTTTATGAACTCTATCATGCAATTCCTAGGAGAATCTTGTATGTTGTGATCAATTCCCCCCTAACTCTTCTGTCTCCCAGTGACGTGAGGTGTTTAATTCCCGTAGTCTCTCCTCGTAGCTCATAGCCCTCAGTTCGGGTACTAGTCTGGTGGCAAACCTTTGAACCTTTCCAGTTTTGTCTTATGACTAAAGACTGTGATGTGTGTGTGTCTATTCACCCAGTTGTATCCACCTAGTTATGCTTGCAGGGTTGAGCTCTGCTCTTTCGGCCCGCCTCTCAACTGTAATCAAGTAAATGTTACTATTATTTTTCTCCCCACACACCCCAGGAAGAGCCCGTAATAGCTGTCTAATTCCCAGGTACCTATTTACTGCTAGGTATCAGGGGCATCAGGGTGAAAGAAACTCTGCCCATTTGTTTTTTCTCGCCGGCGCCGGGAATCGAACCTGGGCCACAGGATTACGTGAGCAGCGTGCTGTACACACAGCCACCGGCTCCCCTGTGTATTCACCTAGTTGTGTTTGCGGGGATTAAGCTTTGCTCTTTCGGCCCGCCCCTCAACTGTCAATCAACTGTTTACTATTTTTTTCCACACACACACCACACACACACACACACACACACACACACCCACACACACACCACACACACACCACACACACACACAGTGAATAGTGAATGGTCCAACAAATGGCTGTTGAAGTTCAACCCGAGTAAATGCAAAAGTAATGAAACTAGGCAGTGGAAACAGGAGGCCAGACACAGGAGTACAGAATAGGAGATGAAGTACTTAATGAAACGGACAGAGAGAAAGATCTAGGAGTGATATCACACCAAACCTGTCTCCTGAAGCCCACATAAAAGGATAACATCTGCGGCATATGCGAGGCTGGCTAACATCAGAACAGCGTTCAGGAACCTGTGTAAGGAATCATTCAGAATCTTGTACACCACTTATGTAAGACCAATCCTGGAGTATGCAGCCCCAGCATGAGCGCCGTACCTTGTCAAGCACAAGACGAAGCTGGAAAAAGTCCAAAGGTATGCCACTAGCTAGTCCCAGAACTAAGAGGCATGAGTTACGAGGAAAGGCTGCGGGAAAGGCACCTTACGACATGAAGACAGAAGAGTAAGGGGAGATATGATCACAACCTACAAAATCCTCCAGAGGAATCGACCGGGTAGACAAGGACAAACTATTCAACACATGGTGGGACGCGAACAAGGGGACACAGGTGGAAACTGAGTACCCAGATGAGCCACAGAGACGGTAGAAGGAACTTTTTCAGTGTCAGAGTAGTTAACGGATGGACTGCATTAGGCAGTGATGGGGTGGAGGCTGACTCCATACACAGTTTCAAGTGTAATATGATAGAGCCCAGTAGGCTCAGGATATCTGTACACCAGTTGATTGACAGTTGAGAGGCGGGACCAAAGAGCCAAAGCTCAACCCCCGCAAGCACAAATAGGTGAGTACA
>WNGS01025406.1:7169-22517 GCA_020271785.1 Procambarus virginalis | reverse complement strand
CACCTTCTGTGCGTTCGGCGGCAGGTCCGTCTAGGCGGCCTACGTACGCTTCTTGGTGTCTTCTGCTTCCTAAGGAGAGGGTGATTTCGCCTGCTACCCTGCCTCGTTATGCGACATACGTCGGACGAGTTTAGGGAGTTGGCCGTTTCCGCCTGACTTGGTGATTCCTGTGCTTATGCGGGCCCCGTGGAGGCAAGGGGATCGTTCCCCTACCGACATGGAGTATTTGTTTGGGAGGCCTATAAGCAGAAGTATCCTTGAAATGAGTTCCCTGAGAAATATGTTCCTGATTGTGAGAAATGTATTCCTCGCCCGTGATTTCTTTGTTTGCTGTGCATTGTGGTTTGTTTATGTTTGTGTGCGTGGTTGTGGAGTGCGGGTCGCATGTGGTGTGGGTGGGGCGGGTGTGTTTTCCCGAGTTCCTGCATGCTCCGGTTTGTGTTGTGGGTTTATTAGTGTGAATTGTGTGTGTATGTCCGGTTCCTGTGCATTCCCAGTGTTTGTTTGGTTGTGGATGTCCTGTTATGTTTTTATGTTTTTTTAATTGTACTGGTTGTGCGCTTGTTTGTGTGGGTGTTGCGTGCCTTCGGGCTGCTAGTGTGGCCCAGCCTGTTTTGTTCTCTTATCATGTATTGCGGTTGTAGTTTTCGTTCTTTTATTTCTGAGCTTGTGTACTTTGTTTCCCTTTCTTGTTTTTATCATCATTATGCGTTAGTGCGTCTCCGTGTGTGGTTTACGGGGGCAGTAGACTCGGTTTGTATAGTTATGTTCCGGTGTTTGGGTTGTTGGGTGAAGGTTTGGGTGCTTGTGTTGCAATGTTGTCATTTTTGTACTATTTTCCTGTTTTTGTAATTATTGTTATGTTTGTCATTATTGTTGTTGTTTTGTTGTCGGCCCTTCAGGCGGTGTTTTGTACTTAGACCTTTTGTTATTTTGTAATTTTGCGAGTGTCTTTTGTAATGTTGTACTTTTGTGCTCTACTTGTTTTGTTCTAGTTTGTTTTCTGTTTTGTTTTTATTGTACTTATTCGCATGCTCGCATGTAAAAAATAAAAAAATAAAAATGATGTGGTTTAGTCACTAAGGTGAATGCGTGGGAAGCACTCACCGCTAGGTCGAACCCTCATCACTGCTCCTACGGATTTTCTCATTAAAGTAATACTAAACTGCACAGACTCTGAATGGTGTATTTCATATCAACCAACTTCGTGAAGAGGTATAAAGGGCTGAACTCCCTTTAAGGATGGCATGGGGACCAACACACGACCCCCGTTTCCCATGACACTTCCCATAAAATCCCCTTTAATACTGCAAATGAGGCTAGCCCGAACTTCTGGCCTCAACCTCGGCCAACAACCTCGGACAGTTTCTTCTAGATTTAGATTGTTTCCCTGTCTATGTCTTAGATACTTAGATAATATAAGATTGTCCATACTTGCTAAGAGCAATTAATGTGCCCTATCACAGTCCGATTATCGTGGCTCCATAGTTCACCAGGCATGGCTCACTCTCTGCTTCCTGCAATTATACTTAAATATGTATTGTACTCTTCCTAAGCCAAATACAATATCATTATGATACAATTTAACCTGGGCTGGATAAAGTTTAGCTCTAACCTGGTTTTGTATAAATTAGGTCTAACCTGACTAAGGAATAAGCTGAGTTGAGTAATGCTTAAGTCCCCAGCCTGACGGTGGTCGCCAAGCTCTCACCTGTCACTCTTGTCCATACAGGCGACGAGCGGTGGAAGTATGCCGGCCTGGATGAGCTGCCTGATGGGGGGCTTACTGGAGGAGAGGAGAGCCCGGGCCTTCTCTGTGTTGGCCAGCTGGCGGCGCCGGTCCCCACTGCTGATACCTGCCACCAGCTCCTCCACCTCCTCGGAGATGTCATTCTTACTCCTCCTCTTTTCTTCTGCTTCACCTGCTGCTTCACCTGCTGCTTCACCTGCTGCTTCCCTGGCTGCTTCATTCTGCTATGCGTCATCTGGCGGTCCTTCATCATGCACTCTCGCTCCTTCCACATTTTCTTCTTTGTCCTTAAATAATTTAGACATCCATGAATGGGTTGAATATTGAAAGCCGTTGAATGGGCTTATATACACTATTTTCCTGACTAACAAGCACAAATTATTTACATATTATGCACGTGTATAATTGCTTGAAGTAAGGTAGTAACGAGACCCAACACGTCACCGATCCCTCCCCCCCCGGGCAGGTCCTCACCCCCCCCCCCTCCTCGGGCCGGGTCCTCGGCCCCCCCTCGCTCGGGCCTGGTCCTGGCCCCCCCGGCCGGGTCCTGGCCCCACCCTCCTCGGGGCCGGGTCCTGGCCCCCCCTCCTCTGGCCGGGTCCTGGCCCCCCCAGGCCGGGTCCTCACTCCCCCCCCCCCGCCGGGTCCTCGCCCCACCAGGGTCCTAACTTCCCCCCCCCCCGCCGGGTCCTCGCCCCCCCCCGCCGGGTCCTTGCCCCCCCCCCACCGCCGGGTCTCGGGCATCCTCCCGGGCTGGGTCCTCGCCCCCCCCCTCCTCGGTCCGGGTCCTGGCCCCCCCCCCCACCGCCGGGGGTCCTCACTCCCCCCCCCCCCCCGCCGGGTCCTCACTCACCCCCCCCCGCCGGGTCCTCGCCCCCCCCCCTGCTGGGTCCTCTCACCAAGGTCTGTTCACCACAATTTTTTTCTTTGTACGAATGAGTAACTAGTGTGTAATTGGCAGCCAGATCTTCCAACAATGACCATACAATAATTTACCTCTGGGGCCACAAACTTCTAGTGGTTTGGACTGGGACAGGAAGCGGCGATTTACCAAAGGCTCCTTCATTACTCTCGAAGACGTTTCTCAGTTAAATTTTAAACTGAAGTAATGTCTGTATTAATTCTTATACCAGTAATTGAAATAATAATAATAATAATAATAATAATATAATAATAATAATAATACTTCAGTGTCCGGGGAAGGCAGCCAAAGTATTATTAACGTTAAGCTAATATCGAGGACCCCTCCCCCCCCCCCGTCCCCAGGGGAGACACCCCACAACAGTTGACCATCTCCCAGGACCTACTTACTACTAGGTAAACAGGGCATAGTGGGACCTACTGGTAACAGGGATGTACAGACTAACCAGGTAAAAGGCAGTGAACCTACTTACTACTAGGTAAACAGGGCATATGGTGACAGGAACCTACTTTACTAGGTAACGCATTGTAAGGACATTACACTGTAAAAGGGCATATGGTGACAGGAAATACTCCCAACCATTTCTGTCCGGTCTGGGATTCGAACCGGAATTCTCGATTGTGAGACAGAAACGAACCCAACTGAGTAACAATTTTTAAAATTCATAAAGAATTCTATTCCTTCTGATTAAGGTGTAAAATTAATGTTCTCTTGATATTTTACTGTTGCAATTATGGTGTAATAATTGTTATTTTGTATTGATCCACCTCAGTTCATTATATTTGTTATCTCATTTAGTTTTAATTTTATTTTCCTTTTTTGTGGCCGAGATTAGTGGCTTTAGGCACTGTAGCGCTATATGCTATGATTCATATACTTCCTATATCTACTTTATATACTTTTGCTTATATAAGAATTATTTTTTTAGGATAAAAACCCACACTTATATTTGTGGAATTTACACCAAGTCTTTGGCACTCTCCCGAGGGCTTTGTCTAGGTCTGAGTGGTGTTGTTAGGACGAGACTTACATCTCAACGTCTAATTAGACGTTGAGATGTAAGTCTGAGCTTTATCACAATCAGACCTTGACAAGGTACTCAGGAGTGTGTGAAAGACTTGGTGTAAATTACATATGTTTTTTTTTTATCCTAATGTCTGTGAGAAGACATTACCTTTACTCATTATTATTATTATTTTATTATTACTAGCTGTACCCGGCCACGCGTTGCTGTGGCTCAGCAACGCATGTGCATTGCTGAGCCACAGCAACCTTTCCCTGTCTTCCAGTCCTGCCCGCCATTCACCTCTCCCCTGTCCCATCGTCCTCCCAACCATTTCCCACTTCCCTGTCGGCTCGTGACGGTCTGATACTTTCAACAGGACGAGAACCGCACAAACTAATCTTAATTCTCAGTAATATTTCACTAAAATTGCTTCCTAATATACTCAGGGAGATGTTGAACTATAAATAGGAACAGAATACTGATACATTTATCTAAACACGGGTGTAGAGTCGTACCCCCAGCACGTGTTACTGTTGGTCGCTTACCATCATAACAGAATCTTAATCCTATTAAGCCTAGCAGTTCTATTGTCTATAAAGGTGCAGAGAGTAGCAGTAAACCTTCTCAGGAAGTCCTAGTTCAGATATCTTATATTTTAGGCCTGTGTGCCACACTTTGTCGAAGGCTTTCGAGACGTCTCTAAGCACTATATTACACTGATCTTTTTTGACACTGCATGGCTATATGCTGTAGATCAGGGCTATAGCTGTATGGGCTCCTCTGCGGTTTCTAAACCCATGCTGCCTGGTGTTATACTTCCCTTCCGCTTCCATGTACTTCACCAGTCTCGATTGATAATTTTTTCGTAAATAAAACACAGACTGCAGCATCAAGCTATCAGGGTGGGAACACCACCTTATGGAGAGACCCAATGTTAGAAAGATTACTCCAAGAGAGACGCCCCCACTCCCACAGGGGTGGCCCAAGATGAGACGCCCCTCCCACAGCTGTGGCCCAAGATGAGACGCCCCGCTCCCACAGCTGGTGGCCAAGATGAGACGCCCCGCTCCCACAGCTGGTGGCCCAAGATGAGACGCCCCGCTCCCACAGCTGGTGGCCCACGATGAGACGCCCCGCTCCCACAGCTGGTGGCCAAGATGAGACGCCCCGCTCCACAGCTGGTGGCCCAAGAGCCTCGATTCTCGGATTGAAAACCCCGCCCCACAGATATAATCCCCAGATGAGATATACATGGGTATATATGAAAACAGTGTTCAATGTGGTATGTGTGACCAACTCGATAAATAAAAGTGTATGACAACTGATAAATAATGGTATGAAACAACTCGATAAATAATAATAATAATAAAATAAAGAGCTTAAACAGAACAACAGTGTGGAAGCATCAGGGAGTGTGTATATATGAATGCTACACAGTATTCATCTATAGACATCCATATATGGTGAAACACATGTGAAGAACCTCTCACACACTCACAGCTCCCTGACAAGAGGGAGCCAGCTTAGCTTAGCTGCCAACACCCACACATCGTGTCAGCAAGGCGGACAGCCCGCCTGCTTTCATACCTCTCACTGTATTTCCCACTTCTATACTTCCCTTCACCTATGCCTCTCCTTCATCTTTACTTAAAAAAAAAACTGTTATCTTGAGGTTATCTTGAGGTTAGGACTGTTTACGATGCTTTGTGATCAAGCAGGCTGGTTTGGGTAGGAGGTGGTCGCGTGTTCACGAGGTTGTCATAGTGTAGAAACTTGAGAATACGTCGATCAGTAAGTGACTATAGCCCTCAGCTGGCTTTATTACAGTCTGGAACACTTGTAAAGTCTAATGTCCTGCTTTCTTCAAAATTTCTACACACTTACCTCGCTGGAGTCCGCGCCGGGGGGCCTTCTGGCGACGGGGGGGCCTTCTGGCGCCGGAGGGGGGGCCTTCTGGCGCTGGAAGGGGGGGCCTTCTGGCGCTGGAAGGGGGGGCCTTCTAACGCTGGAAGGGGGGGGGGCCTTCTGGCGCCGGAGGGGGGGCCTTCTGGCGACGGGGGGGCCTTCTGGCGCCGGAGTGGGGGGGCCTTCTGGCGCCGGAGAGGGGGCCTTCTGGCGCCGGAGGGGGGGCCTTCTAACGCTGGAAGGTGGGGGGCCTTCTGGCGCTGGAAGGGGGGCCTTCTAACGCTGGAAGGGGGGGGGCCTTCTGGCGCTGGAAGGGCCTTCTGGCGCCGGAGGGGGGGGGCCTTCTGGCGCCGGAGGGGGGGGGCCTTCTGGCGCCGGAGGGGGGGGGCCTTCTGGCGCCGGAGGGGGGCCTTCTGGCGCCGGAGGGGGGCCTTCTGGCGCCGGAGGGGGGGCCTTCTAACGCTGGAAGGGCCTTCTGGCGCCGGAGGGGGGGGGCCTTCTGGCGCCGGAGGGGGGGCCTTCTGGCGCCGGAGGGGGGGGCCTTCTGGCGCCGGAGGGGGGGCCTTCTGGCGCCGGAGGGGGGGCCTTCTGGCGCCGGAGGGGGGGGGCCTTCTGGCGCTGGAGGGGGGCCTTCTGGCGCCGGAGGGGGGGCCTTCTGGCGCCGGAGGGGGGGCCTTCTAACGCTGGAAGGTGGGGGGCCTTCTGGCGCTGGAAGGGGGGGCCTTCTAACGCTGGAAGGGGGGGGGCCTTCTGGCGCTGGAAGGGCCTTCTGGCGCCGGAGGGGGGGCCTTCTGGCGCCGGAGGGGGGGCCTTCTGGCGCCGGAGTGGGGGGCCTTCTGGCGCCGGAGGGGGGGCCTTCTAACGCTGGAAGGGGGGGGGCCTTCTGGCGCTGGAAGGGGGGGCCTTCTAACGCTGGAAGGGGGGGGGCCTTCTGGCGCTGGAAGGGCCTTCTGGCGCCGGAGGGGGGCCTTCTGGCGCCGGAGGGGGGCCTTCTGGCGCCGGAGGGGGGGGGCCTTCTGGCGCCGGAGGGGGGGCCTTCTGGCGCCGGAGGGGGGGCCTTCTGGCGCCGGAGGGGGGGGGCCTTCTGGCGCTGGAGGGGGGGCCTTCTGGCGCCGGAGGGGGGGCCTTCTGGCGCCGGAGGGGGGGCCTTCTAACGCTGGAAGGGCCTTCTGGCGCCGGAGGGGGGGGCCTTCTGGCGCCGGAGGGGGGGGGGCCTTCTGGCGCTGGAAGGGCCTTCTGGCGCCGGAGGGGGGCCTTCTGGCGCCGGAGGGGGGGGCCTTCTGGCGCCGGAGGGGGGGCCTTCTGGCGCCGGAGGGGGGGCCTTCTGGCGCCGGAGGGGGGGCCTTCTAACGCTGGAAGGGCCTTCTGGCGCCGGAGGGGGGGCCTTCTGGCGCCGGAGGGAGGGGCCTTCTGGCGCCGGAGGGGGGGCCTTCTGGCGCTGGAGGGGGGGGCCTTCTGGCGCCGGAGGGAGGGGCCTTCTGGCGCCGGAGGGAGGAAAATAAATCAAAATATTTTGATTTATTTTCATTTTGATTTCATTATTTTGTGTGACATTGCATTGGAAATGAGTTGTGTTGTTTACTCTACCGTTCATTTCGTGAGTATAGTTTATTTATTAATTTTTTCATTGTTTTTCATCTCGTTTTTAAACTGTTCTTCTTATTTTTCAGTGATGGGAACATCAGATCATTTGATGTTCCAGATGTTCTGATGGAAACATCAGATCCCTTGGGGAATCTTGAGGTTATCTTGAGATGATTTCGGGGCTTTTAGTGTCCCCGCGGCCGGTCCTTGACCAGGCCTCCACCCCCAGGAAGCAGCCCGTGACAGCTGACTAACACCCAGGTACCTATTTTACTGCTAGGTAACAGGGGCATAGGGTGAAAGAAACTCTGCCCATTGTTTCTCGCCGACGCCTGGGTTCGAACCCAGGACCACAGGATCACAAGTCCAGCGTGCTGTCCGCTCGGCCGACCGGCGGGAAATGCACCAGACGAGGGAGGGGGGATTGGTTGGGAGGACTAGGGGACAGGGGAGGGGGGATTGGTTGGGAGGACTAGGGGACAGGGGAGGGGGGAATGGTGGGTGGACGAGGGAACAGGAAGTTGGGGATGGTGGGAAGGACGAGGCGATGGGAGTGTACTCGCCTATTGTGCTTGCAGAGGTTGAGCTCTGGCTCTTTGGTCCCGCCTCTCAACTGTCAATCAACCGGTGTACAGATTCCTGAGCCTATTGGGCTCTATCATATCTGCATTTCAAACTGTGTATGGAGTCAGCCTCCACCACATCACTGCCTAATGCATTCCACCTGTTAACTACTCTGACACTGAAAAATTCTTTCTAACGTCTCTGTGGCTCATGTGGGTACTCAGTCTCCACCTGTGTCCCCTTGTTCGCGTCCCGCTAGTGTTGAATAGTTTATCCTTGCTTACCCTGTTAATGTGAGAGATGCGAGATGGTGGGGAAGACTAGGAGACAGGGGAGTTGGGATGTGGGGGATGGTAGGGAGGAAGAGGGGACGGGGGAGTGGGGAATGGTGGGGAGGACGAGAGGACGGGGGAGTGGGGAATGGTGGGGAGGACGAGAGGACGGGGGAGTGGGGAATAGTTGGGAGAATGAGGGCACAGGGAGGGGAAATGGTGGAGAGAACTGGGGGAAGGTTGCAGTGGCTCAGCAACGCACAGGCGTTGCTGAGCAACGAGTGGCCAGGTACCACTAGTAAAATAATAATAATAATAATATATTGGTACGTGTATATTATAGTCCTCCTGCAATAGCTGTTATTCTCACGTTTTCTTCCATTACGAGAGCAACCTGGCTATGGCAACCATAAACAATTTTGGAGTGAGTAATGGGAGCATTTTCTCACCACTCGCCTCATCTAATATTATTGTGAGTAATGGGAGCATCTTCTCACCACTCCGCCTCATCTAATATTATTGTGAGTAATGGGAGCATCTTCTCACCACTCCGCCTCATCTAATATTATTGTGAGTAATGGGAGCATCTTCTCACCACTCCGCCTCATCTAACATTAGTGAAGTAAATCTAACGTAACCCAAATAAGAGATAGAAGGTGAGTGACGTCATAATTTGATTCTGGCTAGGGTTTGGATTCTCCAGAGTCAGTTTTAAGGGTTAAGTTAGCCAGACAAGATGGTTTAATATAGAACTGTGCAATAGAGAAGTAGGAAATGAACTTGGTGAATGCATATTGAACTTGATGACAGTAAACAATATATCCATTAACGTGCTTTTTTTCATCAAATCATTGCAGGGATGAGGCCGGCGGGTCCTGTGGTGGGACTAGTTCACCTCCTCTACTGAAGACAACTTTGTAAACTCTCGCCAGGACTACCACCACAGTGCGTTGGTCTTGTGAAGGGAGACCAGAGACTTTGACCAAGGTGTACTGGGTGATTTTGTGAGTAAACTGCAGGAAGAATAGAGCGAGATTACGATGTCAGTTTAACAGAAAATGAGGCAAGGATTCTGTGGATTCCCAGAAATCAAAAGCAAATAAATCTACTTAATATGTTAAGCAAGATCATTTATCATGTGTTCTTGAGGCGTGGTTACTGCCGCCATGGCGCCCAAGACTCACACACTACTATACTTAATCAGTGTGGCTAATATTTGCAGACATCTGTGTGGCTAATATCTGCAGACATCTGTGTAGCTAATATCTGCAGACATCTGTGTGACTAATATCTGCAGCACCGTTGTCGCCATGAGCCGCCAGCCCGCCACCATCGTCCTCACTCCTGCCATGGAGCGGAGGTTCTCCAAGGAGAGAAAGAAGGCAGCTATGGTCACTCAGGAGAATGTTAGCGTAAGTACAGCATTCGGTGGCAGCATTAAATTTGTAATTTTGATCCCCGAGGGGCGGGTTTACTGGGCAGCGCCACTCATCTCATGAGAGTGAACACACCGCCAAAGCAGCATGTACAACACTCTCCAATAGAAAGAAAAGACACTGGGTTGTTCACCCTGTCACTTGTACCCAGACATAGTTGGGACTTGCTTAACTGTCTCAAGTGAACAGCTCCTCAAACAAAAAGATTAAAATCTGTCAACCCTTAAAATCTTACGTTATCTTGCGGGTGCAAAATGGGGGAATTTTTTAAGAACAGTATCAATATTTGATAAACAGTGTTTTCCTAACTCAAACAATGTGGGGTTTATTATTCTACACATATTTTTAATGTGTCTCAGGTATTCACATTCACGTAGATAGTGGTCAAGGTGGTATCCTTCTCTCTCTCATCACAGATTTGGCAACTCCGCTGCTTAACTGTTGTTTCCATTCCGAATCTCCATGGATATTTGTATCCAAGACGGATTCTCGCTATTACTGATTCTCTCCCTCGTCCTCCTCCTCTTCGTCCATAATGATTGGGATTGCCAGCTGCAACCATGTTGTGCCATCGTACAGATTTCACTGATTTCATCACCTTGTCCCGGTGATGTTGCCTGACAATACCTATAATTTGTAGAAGAGTCTTGGGTATGTAGTATTCAATATGGTCTCCTTCAGCGCCTTCAGCAGCCAGCACATCTGCTCGTTCATTCCCACATATCCCAACATGGGAGGGGATCCACAGAAACTTGACGACTCTTCCCTGGTTGATAAGTACCCTCACAGCTCTTAATTTCAGCGACTATCGCAAGATTTTCTGCCCGATTTTTACATAGGCTTTGTAGCGCTGCTTTTGAAACAGTACCGATCATTGCACCATTAATGTTTCATTCAAGGAATCTTAACACCATAACAATGGCAGTTAGCTTTGCTTGCATTGAAGATGCATAGTTCTCAATACGTGTTTTTTCTTCATTTCTGTGTTGAAAGGCATTATTCCTAATTACAGTGTATGCTGCACCAGCCCTGCCGTTGACAGGATTAGATGACCCGTCAGTGCAGATTTGATCTAGTTCATCTCCGACTTCATTATAAATTTCTTCAAGATACTTGTGCCTCATTTCTTGTGGTATCATGTTGGACTTTTTTGTTGCCATTTCATTGATGATAATCGTGCATGAGTCATCCTCTCAGGGAGGTAACCTCTCTACAGGCAGGAGCTCACGGGCTTGCTCAAGCAGGTGAAGTTCTTCGAGGTAGCAGACTGATCTGTAATGCTATTTTTTGCTTCTCCTGTTTCCTCCTGTAAGTAACACAGAACTCTGTTTTTTCTTGACAATATATTATAATGGGGCTCTCTGGCTATCCTAATTGGAAGCTTAGCATTCAGTTCCTTAATTCTGCTTTTAACACTGGGGGGGGGGGACAACTCTTCTCGTAGATTAGACGCTTTGCCAGTTCTTGGAACTCCAAGAATGAGTGTCGTGGCTTCATTTTGAATGCTTTCGGAGCCTTTTCATGCCGCTTTGGGAGTAGTTGCATAGAACTGGTGCGGCATAGTCTATGACGGAGCGCACATAGGCTGTGTACATCATTTTAAGCACGGCAATAGAGGCTCCATGACCATTCCATGTCATAGCTTTCAGTGCCCTGAGTCGACTTTTGCATGTTCCTATGAGTTGTTGAGCTTCTCTTTTTCCCCCTTATTAGAGCCGACAAAGACGCCAAGGTACCGTTAGTGGTCAACCCATTCAAGTGTACACTATTAATTTGTAGTTCATCAATTCTCACCGCTTGTGATGAGAGTATGCTTTTGTCTTATTGTGGAGAGTGAAACAGAGCTCAACACATTTCCTTCCAAGGAGTTCAATGGACTGTTTAATTTTTTCCAAGGTTGGGGCTTGTATTAGAAGATTATCTGCATATCCCACTTGTTGTGTTCCTTCCGGAATATCAATATATGCAATGGCGTTCATAAGTACATTGAATAGTGGGGCTTAAGACTCCTCCTTGGAAGATCTCGAGTTCCATAGTCATTGTTCTTGAGACTACTACATTGAAGCAGTCAACGGCCACAACACTGTAACTACGCTCAGTCACCCCTGAGGTTCCCCTTGTAAGGAAGCTTTACGTTACAGAAGCACAACGCTGTATATTTAACAGTCAATGGTAGGACTACACAAGTGAAACATGTGGTCTAATTTCCATCACTTGGGAAAACGCTCAGTGACACAAATACACGATCACAACACGCTATAAAGATTGCATCATTTTCATCAGTATTACACTAGGTATACCCAGAAACTCCCCAGATATCTTTACTACACTGATCCACCACCAATCCCAAGATACAATAATTATTAAGAGGTAGTTATCAACTTTATCATTAGACTCGGTAAACTAACATAACAATTCCCGTTTTTGGTATGTAGTTGTAATTACATCCCTCTCAGTCTTTAATAAGCACATGATCATGTGAAAAAGTTCAATTTACTATGTGTACATCTGACAGCTATCACCTCAAAAGCGGCTCAGGTGATGTCTCTCTCATAGGATACTTTCTCCTCCAAGATCCGTAACCAAAATGGGTAAACAGCAAGCAGCAGAGTACAGTTTTGGCACAGCCTCTCCCATTACACCCACGCCTCTCCTGCCTCTCACATTACACCCACGCCTCTCCTGCCTCTCACATTACTCTCACGCCTCTCCTGCCTCTCACATTACTCCCACGCCTCTCCTGCCTCTCACATTACACCCACGCCTCTCCTGCCTCTCACATTACACCCACGCCTCTCCTGCCTCTCACATTACACCCACGCCTCTCCTGCCTCTCACATTACACCCACGCCTCTCCTGCCTCTCACATTACACCCACGCCTCTCCTGCCTCTCACATTACACCCACGCCTCTCCTGCCTCTCACATTACACCCACGCCTCTCCTGCCTCTCACATTACACCCACTCCTCACCCGCCTCTCACATTACACCCACTCCTCACCCGCCTCTCACATTACACCCACTCCTCACCCGCCTCTCACATTACACCCACTCCTCACCCGCCTCTCACATTACACCCACTCCTCACCCGCCTCTCACATTACACCCACTCCTCACCCGCCTCTCACATTACACCCACGCCTCTCCTGCCTCTCACATTACACCCACTCCTCACCCGCCTCTCACATTACACCCACTCCTCACCCGCCTCTCACATTACACCCACTCCTCACCCGCCTCTCACATTACACCCACGCCTCTCCCGCCTCTCACATTACACCCACTCCTCACCCGCCTCTCACATTACACCCACTCCTCACCCGCCTCTCACATTACACCCACTCCTCACCCGCCTCTCCCTTTCTCCTGTTCTTTTCACACCTTAGGTATATTTTCTTCTATGCAAGTCAAGTATTTGTTATGCAAAGTGAAGAAAGAGATGCCTTATGCTTCTCAGTGTATTCGCTGAGTCTAGATTACTCCTCCCACTTCTTTTCCCTGACACATGTCGTGGGCTCCATAAACAACCATTCCATTCTTGATAAAATTGACATAAAACTGAACTGCACATTTTGGCTGCTGTACTGAAAAATGTTAACCCATATATTGTAATGCGAATATAGGAAAATTGTTTTCAAATCATATTAGATTTAGCTCAGTAATCATTTCAGCGCTTGGAACTTGACTCCGCTTTGACGCACCTGGGGCGCTTTGACCCACCTGGGGCGCTTTGACCCACCTGGGGCGCTTTGACCCACCTGGGGCACTTTGACCCACCTGGGGCGCTTTGACCCACCTGGGGCGCTTTGACCCACCTGGGGCGCTTTGACCCACCTGGGGCACTTTGACGCACCTGGGGCGCTTTGACGCACCTGGGGCGCTTTGACCCAGTTCATGCCATGGCACGCCGTCGCTCAACATCATTCCTCATCCCCACAAAGCACACCCTACACATCAATAATAAAACTCCATCAATCTCTCTACGCAGCTCAAATCGATCCAGGAACGCAGGGAACGCCTGGAAGCCTTACTCCAGAGTCGCCGGTTGCCGCCAATTTCTCCAGCTTCCTCCAGCACCACTAGCAGCAGGAGCAACGGCAACACCCCTGCTAGCAGCAGGAGCAATGGCAACACCCCTGCTAGCAGCAGGACCAACGGCAACACCCCTGCTAGCAGCAGGACCAACGGCAACACCCCTGCTAGCAGCAGGACCAACGGCAACATGCCCGCTAGCAGCAGGACCAACGGCAACACCCCTGCCGTCAGCAAGTCCTCCAACAGGTCTCCTAGTACGTCCCTCTCCCCAAACTGGAAGGAAGAGACCAAGCCCGAGAAGCTCCCAACACCGCAGCCTAGAATACCCAAAATACAACTTACACCCATACAGTGAGTATTGTATAAGAACTCTCTCCTTCCGGGCTTGGGAATTATTATGATTATTATTAGTAGTAGTAGTATTGTTATTGTTGTTATTTAGGATAAAAACTCCACACTTATGTATCTGTGATATTTATGTAAAGAATTACACCAAGTCTTTCGCACTCTTGAGTGCTTTGTCAAGGTCTGAGTGTGGGGTTAGGACAAGACTTACATCTCGACGACTAATTTTTTTACAACGACTAGACGTTGAGATGCGAGTCTCGTCCTAACCACATACTCGGACCTTTTTCCGAGTATGTGGCTAGGACATATTTGTATTTGTGCGTTTGTTCCTGCATAACTTTCCCCTCCTTTTGGAACATGCATTATTTCTCTCTACAACTACCCCTGCTGCCCCCATGTTACCCCTGCTGCCCCCATGCTGCCCCTGCTGCCCCCATGCTGCCCCTGCTGCCCCCATGTTACCCCTGCTGCCCCCATGCTACCCCTGCTGCCCCCATGCTGCCCCTGCTGCCCCCATGTTACCCCTGCTGCCCCCCATGTTACCCCTGCTGCCCCCATGTTACCCCTGCTGCCCCCATGCTGCCCCTGCTGCCCCCATGTTACCCCTGCTGCCCCCATGTTACCCCTGCTGCCCCCCATGTTACCCCTGCTGCCCCCATGCTACCCCTGCTGCCCCCATGCTGCCCATGCTACCCCTGCTGCCCCTGCTGTCAGTATTGGAAACTACGTCTTCGGTGCAACGTTTAGTTTTGTTCAAAGTTGCATCGTCGGCGTAGTCATGTTTTCGTTACCCTGGCGATATTTCGCTCCCATCCAGGTGCGTGACTAGAGTTGCATTCTAGTCTTCATCATTTTGGAAGTCAGCTTTTAAATAACGTAAAACTCGGGATTAGGAACACTATTGAAAGCCCCTATTGAAGTCTTCAGCTGAATGCGAATATTTTTTTGTTATATCATTTTTAAAATTATAAAATTAGTTCTCATTATTAGAATTATTAGTTCTCATGACATCATCATACCAACGCGGTCTAATCAACCAATGGGTACGTTGCTTTTAGCTCTCCATGACGACACACAAGCGGTTCCAGGGAGGGACCCAGCCTCTCATTAGCACATTCTCTTAATAGCTCAACTGTGCCTGTGTGATCACAGGCTAGGCCATAATGTCTTGTATCCACTCATATCTACCACACTGTATCATTGCTCATTTTTCTCTTATTCAAGTCATCGGTCCTACCAAACCAACCTGACCTATAATAAACAAATGCATTCTTTAGTAATAAGATCTGTTGTTTTAGCGATGCATGAGGTCACGAAAGCTGTCCCAGTAAAAGGATTAAATATGTCCTCACATTAACAGTGCGTGACAAGGCCCACAACAACCTGACTGTTCAACTATGAGTGACGTCACAAGATGTGCAATGAGGCCTTGGCATCCTACTTTTCTATGTAGTGTATTTAATGTTATTATTCAAAAAATGACTATGTTATCCATCTCCAACCTAACCTAACTTCATCACAGGTTT
>WNGS01025378.1:0-10647 GCA_020271785.1 Procambarus virginalis | reverse complement strand
AGTGATTCTTTCTGTACACCTTGTTTCCCAGTTACGGCTTATTATTCTCCTGCATTTTTTACGTTTGACAATACATTGTAATACTTCCTGTATTGCAATACATGTCTTTGCATTGTAACACTTACTGACATACCCCGTAACGTAACACTTAATGCCACATATTGCATTGTAACACTGTCACATCTTGCATTGCAACACATAGCCCCACGCCTTTTATTTTAATACTGCCACACTTTGCACAGTAACGCTTGCTGCCACACCTTGTATTGCAATACTTACTGCCACAACTTATAATCTTACACCTGTTGCTACACCTTGCATTGTAACACTGCCACACCTTACATGGTACACTGCCACATGTATGTTACACTGCCACACTTTGCACTGCCACAACTTATAATCTACACTGTTGCTACATTGTATTGTTACACTGCCACACCTTACATGGTTACACTGCCACATGTTGTATTGTTACACTGCCACACCTTGTATTGTAACACTGCCACATGTTGTATTGTTACACTGCCACACCTTGTATTGGTACACTGCCACACCTTGTATTGTTACACTGCCACACCTTGTATTGTTACACTGCCACACCTTGTATTGAAATACTTACTACTACACCGTGTATTGTAACACAATCACATCTTGTATTTCAATACATATTCCCACATCTTGTATTGTAATAATACTGTATTTTGCATTGTAACACCTACTGCCACACCCTGTAGTGTAACTCTTGCTGCCACACCTTGTATGGTAAAACTTACTGCCACACCCTGTAGTGTAACTCTTACTGCCACACCTTGTATGGTAAAACTTACTGCCACACCCTGTAATGTAACTCTTACTGCCACACCTTGTATGGTAAAACTTACTGCCACACCCTGTAATGTAACTCTTACTGCCACACCTTGTATGGTAAAACTTACTGCCACACCCTGTAATGTAACTCTTACTGCCACACCCTGTAATGTAACACTGCCACACCTTGTATGGTAAAACTTACTGCCACACCCTGTAGTGTAACTCTTGCTGCCACACCTTGTATGGTAAAACTTACTGCCACACCCTGTAGTGTAACTCTTGCTGCCACACCTTGTATGGTAAAACTTACTGCCACACCCTGTAATGTAACTCTTACTGCCACACCTTGTATGGTAAAACTTACTGCCACACCCTGTAATGTAACTCTTACTGCCACACCTTGTATGGTAAAACTTACTGCCACACCCTGTAATGTAACTCTTACTGCCACACCCTGTAATGTAACACTGCCACACCTTGTATGGTAAAACTTACTGCCACACCCTGTAGTGTAACTCTTGCTGCCACACCTTGTATGGTAAAACTTACTGCCACACCCTTGTAATGTAACTCTTACTGCCACACCTTGTATGGTAAAACTTACTGCCACACCCTGTAATGTAACACTGCCACACCTTGTAATGTAACACGTTGTTGCCACACCGTATATTGTATCACTGCCGCACTCTTGTATTGAAATATTTACTGCCTCATCTTGTACAATAACACTTACTGCCACACCTTGTATTGTAACCCTGCCACACCTTGTATTGTAATAATTACCCTCACACACCTTACAATTTATGATCATTTATATTGTTTATATAAACATTTTATCCACAACATTTATATAATAAACACAATAATTCCAGAACCCGGCTCTGTGGTGCAGCGGTGAGCACGGCCGCATTTAAAGTGGCAGACTCAGGTTCAACTCCTGGCGGAGCCTTTTTCTCTCCAGCTAAATTTACACCCAGATAAATTTACTGATTATTATATTTCATTATCTTCAGTAAAGTACTTGTAATCTTGTAAGGAACACACAAGATGGCGGCCTGTGGACGGCTGGTGCAGTGGCTCTCTTCACCAAAATCGTCATAAACACAAGCAACCTACAGAATTTGTTCGTGGATTGACAGTTGAGAGGCGGGACCAGAGAGCCGGACCTCAACCCCCGCAAGCGTAACTAGGGTCGTGGTTTGTGTGCGCGACTGGTGGTGTGTTTACATGAGGGGGTACCAGTGTCCTAGCCTGGGCGAGTGGTGGAGCCCCGGGCAGCTACCCTGTGCTGCGCCTCCTGGCCCATTGTCATGGCAACCGGGCTCAGTACCAACCTATCCTCTGTTGTGCTTGCTAATGCAAGTGATCTCCAAGCAATGGATCCTGAGCCCGCCGCCGAGGAATATGTTAATGATCGAAGAGGGTTGCAGTCACCCGATGACATGGAACCCGATGCTAATTTGGCTAACGGAACTGAGTGGCAGGTGCAACAATCACGGAGTGCGAGAAGAAATGCTAAACGTGCAGGCTCTGCTGATGGCGATGAGAATATTGGCAATGATGACAGGAATACCGGAACCCGTGTGAAGAACGTGGAGGTGGGCGGTGGTGGACCCACCCAGCCAGGGGCCCGCCCACCCACGCCTATTGCTCCCTGCGCTGACTATGTGCGCCTGGCATTCCCAGCTGGAACATCCACCAACGATAAACTGAATTGGTTCGAACAACTTTCTACTAGGTTCTCCAAAACATTCCTCGATATAGTTCGACCTAGACCAACATCCCCTTACATCTTTGTGTCACGTAAGCAAGAAGATATCATCACTCAACTGGTTGAAGGTAAGATTGGTAATATTGTTTTCACCAGAGAAGACATCATCAATCGACCTAAAAAATATAAGGAATATCTTGTTACCGGTTTTCCCAAAGAGTATCCTCTTGATAGAGCTTATTATCTTGGAGTCTACAAGGCAAGACGGATGCATAAGGATGGTCAACCTCTCAACAGGATCATCATTGTATGGAATGGCAGTGACCCTCCCCCTGAACATTACACCTTCTTTGGACATTTCATCCCATCAAGTCCTATAAAACCTTGGGTATCCCCCCCTGTTGTTTGTTATAAGTGCCACGGTACTCATCATATCTCTAGGTACTGCCGACGTGACCCCGTGTGTGGGCTCTGTGCTGAACAGCACAATACAAGGGATTGTCCTCACAGGGACCCCCTACCCTTGAGGACGGGGAGGAAGCCCCTCCTCCGGTCCGGAAGTGTCCCAGGTGTATGCGTCAAGGTGTAAATGTTTGGCATCGTGACTGCCCTCGACGCCCCGCCCTCTCTAGCATGAGCAGGACGCCAGTGGCGTCTGGTCCAGCTGCAGGAGGCACCCAGCAGGCAGCTCTTGATGTCACCTCTAGTAAGCAGTTTCCAACCCTCGACGGACTACAGCAAACAAGCAAAGATACAAAAGAAATTGACTGGTTAAAAAAGAAAATTACTGAATTGGAAATTAAAATACAAACATTAGAGACGAATCTGCCCGGTGATAGTGGTGTAGTGAATCATGCTAGCGATAGTGATCAAGTAAACTCTCCCAGCACCAGTAGTGATGTGAGTGGTAATGTTGCAGCTGCTGAGGCTACTTCACCTATCTCTCCGGAACGTGAGTGTCAAATCCTCGTGGGGCATGGTGTTAGAGTAGTCATTGATCCCTCACTGGCACCCCAACTAGATCGTCAAGACACCCTTGATTTGGTTGGAGGTAAAGAGTTTAAGAGAACACCAACTCCTACTCAGGTTAGACGCCTCCTAGACAAAAGTACTCAGGACACACGGGACAAAATTACTTATGTTGTCCAAGTGATTAACGACCTTAAATGTTACCTTCATTCCCTTACCGCTTAACCATGGCTCATCAAACAAAAACACTTAAGTTTCTTTCTTGGAATATTCGAAGTGTTTATCTTCGGATAAATGACGTAATCTTGTATGCTAAAATGAGAGACGTGGATGTGATCTGTTTACAGGAACCATATACGTCCACAACTATCAAGAAGGTCCCACCCAGGATACCTGGGTATATAGCATACAACAACGATATTGGAACTGGTTTACTAACGTATATTAAGAGTGGATTAATCTGTAAACTAATTAAAAATCACAGGAGTGATAGTATACATTATCAAAAATTCAAATTACAAACTGCAAATAGCCATTTCCTATTGTATAACATATATGGACGATGTAGTGTACTTAAAGCAGACCTGCTACCGAAACCTACAGGTAACACAGGTATGTTATGTATGGGTGACTTTAATGCTCGTCACACTGCTCTTGGTGATGTTCAGTGTAACAATAATGGAAGGGTCTTCTTGAAATACCTTAATGATCATAATATTACTGTGTATGATACTGATAAACAGACCCATTTATTGGGGGGTAGGCTGGATTATGTGATTGGATACAGCCTAGTAGATAGCAACGTCAACGTTAAGCTCATCCCAGAACTAGTAAGTGATCACTTTGCAATATATTGTGAATACAATGTGGCGGATATTAGGTCCAATCCTCATCCTAGAGTTAAAATTAACATTCCAGACAATCTTAAACAGCACTTTAAGGCTTATGTACATAAGTGGTACACTGGGTATACACCTGTCTCAGTGGACCACTTTTACAATGATCTTGTCAGTATCATTACCGGTTATTATGATACCTGGGTTAAATCAAGGGAAAAAAAGAACACTCGTTCTTCCTCATGGACAGAGGATCCTATTATCACTGCAGAGCGAGCTTAAGTACTTCAGCTTGCTGACTCTTATAAACGAGACAAAACAGCTGACAATTTACTTGCATTCCTTAATGCCAACAGAGATTTTCGCGAGCTTAAGGGTCGAGTTAAGAACACATATTGGGAACAATTCCTACAAGGTATCAATAGAACTACAACATTATCAGAAATGTGGAACAAAATTAAAAACATTACCAAACCTTCAGCCCCAGTTCAGCTTCATCATACCCCTGCAGAATATGCTGACATGCTCCTAGCTGAATGGTCTAGTGTCTCACAAATTTCTTCCTTACCCCCAGATATACAGCAGCATTTAAGACATACCAACATTAACAGAAACTTTAATATTGAAATAGCACGCTCCTCACCAGATTTAACAGATCAGTTTGCTATAACCCCCTTTGAATTAACATCAGCATTAGGAAAACCTAAGCAAACTGCCCCTGGTGAGGATGGTATAACTTATAACATTTTGAGCTTACTGAATGATGTCCCTAGCCACCCTCTGCTTGACCTCTATCAAATGAGTCTCTCACAAGGTATCTTGCCAAAGAAATGGACACAAAGTCTCATAATACCAATTCCTAAACCTAACTCTCAAAAATTCAGACCCATCTCCCTTACATCCTGCGTGTGTAAAGTCTTGGAGAGAATTGTTCTCAATCGTGTCATGTTTCAGGTCAAAGAAAAACTGGCCCCAAACCTATATGGGTTCATGCCCAAGTGTAGCACACAAACATGCTTTGCTGAATATTTTGTAAACTCCCAGGATGGGACACAGGCAGCCTTTATTGACCTAAAGTCAGCTTTCGATGTAGCGAATGGCGAAATAATATTAGAGCAACTTGCTGAATTTGGAATCAAAGGTAATCTTCTGAGTTGGATAAAGAGCTACCTATCCAACAGGCGTGCTAGTGTCCTATTTAAAGGAGTTAAAAGTACAAGAACAGATGCATTCGAACTAGGCACACCTCAAGGTGATGTCCTAAGCCCTATGCTCTTCAATGTACTTATGCACAAACTTATCCATGACATACCTGTACAACCTACGGAAACTGTTATATGTTATGCTGATGATATTTGTATTATGGCACACAGTAAACCAAGGCTACAAGTGTTACTTGATGCATTCTCCAAGAAAGTAGTAGAATGTGGCCTCATAATCTCTGTTGATAAAACAAGGGTTCTTATTCCCCATTCTCTTCATGTTAGCTATACTATTAATGGAGTGCCCGTGGAGTCTTGCGAGTCTTATAAATATCTTGGAGTCGAGGTTAATGATGCAAATCTCGTCAGCAACCTGCGCAAAAAATTAGTTGAGCGTCTTAAACCTCTCAAAACTCTTGTTGGCAAAGGATTTGGCATTAACATAAAATATGCTCGTAGTTTTTATATTGCCTTTATACGATCTGTTGTTGATTATTATGCCTTGCATCTTCTTAATTTTTCACCTAAACAATTACAAGGCCTAGATGTAGTACAAAATGATGCCATGCGCATCATCCTGGGTTGTCCTAGAACTGTCAGAATTGGTAACATGAGAAAGGAACTAAACTTACCTTCCATTTACGAAAGAATAGTTCTACTTAGTACTATGTTTTGCGCCAAAACTTTGAAGAATAATGGTCCCCCCAGCTCTATTCAAATTAAATTGAGATCCATTCTAAACAATTCTGACTGTTCCCTCAATCCGCTGCAAAAAGCTCCCTACAGTGTGTGGCTCAGTTGTTGGGCCTATAATCTTCAGAAACTGAATGTGTCTCTTAACCCTGATAAAACTGTTCACTATATTCCCCCTTGGAAAGATGTGGAGGTCTCTCTGCATTATACCCCCATCAGCGTAAAACAAATGTATAACACTGACATTTTGAGATGTATAACATTAGAAGCTATTGACAGTCATCTTCAAACTCTCAAACCGACTGAATCCTATGCCTTTACTGATGGCTCTGTGCAGTTAGGCACTGGTAGAACAGGTTGTGCATGTGCAGTGTATAAAGGGAATGAAATGATCATGTCTAGTACACAGAGATTGAACAACTGGGCTAGCACGACACAGACCGAGCTGGTTGATACCTGGTTGATGGGGTTCTGGGAGTTCTTCTAATCCCCAAGCCCGGCCCGAGGCCAGGCTTGACTTGTGAGAGTTTGGTCCACTAGGCTGTTGCTTGGAGCGGCCCGCAGACCCACATACCCACCACAGCCCGGTTGGTCCGGAACTCCTTGGAGGAATAAATCTAGTTTCCTCTTGAAGATGTCCACGGTTGTTCCGGCAATATTTCTTATGCTTGCTGGGAGGACGTTGAACAACCGCGGACCTCTGATGTTTATACAGTGTTCTCTGATTGTGCCTATGGCACCTCTGCTCTTCACTGGTTCTATTCTGCATTTTCTTCCATATCGTTCACTCCAGTACGTCGTTATTTTACTGTGCAGATTTGGTACTTGGCCCTCCAGTATCTTCCAGGTGTATATTATTTGATATCTCTCTCGTCTTCTTTCTAGTGAGTACATTTGGAGAGCTTTGAGACGATCCCAATAATTTAGGTGCTTTACCTCGTCTATGCGTGCCGTATATGTTCTCTGTATTCCCTCTATTTCAGCAATCTCTCCTGCTCTGAAGGGGAAGTGAGTACTGAGCAGTACTCAAGACGGGACAACACAAGTGACTTGAAGAGTACAACCATTGTGATGGGATCCCTGGATTTGAAAGTTCTCGTAATCCATCCTATCATTTTTCTGGCTGTCGCAATATTTGCTTGGTTATGCTCCTTAAACGTTAGGTCGTCAGACATTATTATTCCCAAATCCTTTACATGCTGTTTTCCTACTATGGGTACATTTGATTGTGTTTTGTACTCTGTATTATGTTTAAGGTCCTCATTTTTACCGTACCTGAGTACCTGGAATTTATCACTGTTAAACATCATGTTATTTTCTGATGCCCAGTCGAAAACTTTATTAATATCAGCTTGAAGTTTTTCAATGTCTTCAGCCGAGGTAATTTTCATACTGATTTTTGTGTCATCTGCAAAGGATGATACGAAGCTGTGACTTGTATTTTTGTCTATATCTGATATGAGAATAAGGAAAAGCAGCGGTGCAAGGACTGTACCCTGAGGTACAGAGCTTTTAACTGCACTTGGACTAGATTTTATATGGTTGACCGTTACTCGCTGAGTCCTGTTTGACAGAAAACTGAGTATCCAGCGTCCTACTTTACCGGTTATTCCCATTGACTTCATTTTGTGTGCTATCACGCCATGGTCACATTTATCGAAAGCCTTTGCGAAGTCCGTGTATATCACATCAGCATTTTGTTTTTCTTCTAATGCCTCAGTGACTTTGTCGTAGTGCTCAAGTAGCTGTGAGAGGCACGATCTTCCCGCTCGAAATCCATGTTGGCCTGGGTTGTGAAGGTCATTGGTCTCCATGAAATTGGTGACCTGACTCCTAATCACTCTCTCAATTACTTTTATGATGTGCGATGTTAGTGCAACTGGTCTATAATTCTTTGCCAATGCTTTGCTCCCTCCCTTGTGTAGAGGGGCTATGTCTGCTACTTTAAGTGCATCTGGTATCTCCCCCGTGTCCAAGCTCTTCCTCCACACTATACTGAGTGCCTGTGCTACCGGCACTTTGCATTTCTTTATAAATATTGAATTCCATGAGTCAGGACCTGGGGCCGAGTGCATGGGCATGTTTTCAATTTCTCTTTCAAAATTTAGTGCGCTCGTGTTGATATCAGTTATATTTACAGGGGTTTGAATATCCCGCATAAAGAATTATCTGGATCTTCCACTTTCATGTTGTTTATTGGAGTGCTAAACATGTCCTCATACTGCTTTTTTAGGATTTCACTAATTTCTTTGTCATCCTCCGTGTATGAACCTTCACTTGTACGAATAGGTCCAATACTGGCAGTGGTTTTTGCTTTTGATTTCGCATATGAGAAGAAATATTTTGGATTTTTCTTTATTTCCTGAATTGCTTTCTGTTCTAACTGCCTTTCTTCAGTTTCATATGAGTGTTTCAATTTCCGCTCGATTTCTTCAATCTCCCTGTTTAAATTATTCCTTCTTTGACGGGAAATTCGTGTCTGCATAAGCAGTTCTGTTATTTTTTTCCTGCGTTTATACTGTCGTCTGCGTTCTCTTTCTACGTTAGATCTCTTTCTGGCTTTCCTCAAGGGAACATGTTTCAGACAGACTTGATACGCTTCCGCAGTCAGTTTTTCTATTCCTTCTGTAGGACTTGTATTACTTAGAAGAGTTTCCCATGGAATGTTTGTAAGTTCCCTGTTTATTATCTCCCAGTCTATCCTTTTATTATTAAAATTGAATTTACTGAATAGCCCCTCTCGCTTTATCAACGTTTTAGGTCTATTCTGAGTATTGATGGTCGTTTGCACTTCAATAAGCTTGTGATCTGAATATGTGGTATCTGATATCGTAATGTCTCTGATAATGTCTTCATTGTTCGTAAAGACCAAATCTAAAATATTTTCATTTCTCGTTGGCTCCGATATCTGCTGACTGAGTGAAAATTTGTCACAGAATCTAAGTAGTTCTCTAATCTGTGGTTGGTTAGGTCCCGATAGATTTCCTGGTATAATATTATTGTTTGCTATTTTCCACCCGAGACTAGGCAAGTTGAAGTCACCTAGGAAGATAATATCAGGTATCGGGTTCTCCAAATTATCAAGGCTATTCTCTATTTTGTTTATCTGTTCTGTGAATTCCTCGGCCGTTGCATCTGGCGGTTTGTATATTAGAATAAGTGGGCAAAAAGAAGGCATAAAAAATAAGTTAGCTAGTGGGCATTTATCTAGCCACTGAATACCTTAAGCTCAATGGTGGTGGAGTTATTTTCTGTGACTCTAAAAGTGTTCTGCAGTCCTTAAATAACCCATCACAATCTATGTCGGAAGTAGCTTGTAATATTAAATGGAATGTAATTTTTGCCAGTGATAATAACTCTTGTATAAAATTTGTGTGGATCCCATCCCATGTTGGAGTTGGAAAACATAACTTCGTAGATCGATTGGCCAATGAGGCTTGCAGGAAAGAAAACATTGATTATGACTTTGGACTATCTAATGCAGTTATTAGAAACATACAAATTAAAGAAATTAATTCAGATTTAGAAGAACTAAGAAATACCCAGAGACCTGAAAGCTGCAGTATTAAAAGTTATGACAAGTTTTGTAATAATAGATATTTGTATGGTCAGCATAGTAACCGAACCAGGCAATGTGATGTAATCATTGCGCGAATTCGCCTTGGCTATAGACACATCTGGCAGGTTAGTGAGGCTGAGCCACTACCAGAATACTCAGATTGTAAACTCTGTGATAAACCTTTAATGCATTCACTAGAACACTACATTGATGAATGTGAAACCGTAAAGGACTTTAGACCTCCTGGCCTCTTGTACCACCAACTGTGTAACTATTTTATTGACTCAGGTATTGACACCACCAAAAAGCAAGAAACTTTCATTTAGGCTACACAGTGAATCAGCTTTAGGCAATCTTACAGATGCACTTAACAATATTAACTGGGATTCTGAATTCAATAATACCCAGGATATAAATTCATTAGCTAACCTCTTCCTCTCCAAAACTCTAAGCCTCTACAACCTTCATTGTCCCCTTCTTACCAAGCAAGTAACTGACAAAAGATTAAACAATCCATGGCTCACAAGCGGCATTCTCAACTCAATCAACAAGAAACATGAATATGAAAAGAAACTTAGGATTGGCCTAGTTTCAAAGGAAGTAGCTAAAAGGTACTCATCAATGCTTACCAGTATCATAAGAAAGGCAAAACTTGCATATTATGTGAATAGATTCAATGAAGCAAAAGGCAACATGAAAAGCACTTGGAAAACCATCTCTAGTATCCTAGGAACTAAACAACACTCACATAACCAAATAAAACTCTACAAGGATAGGGATAAAACACAATCATCAGTCATCATCACGCATGCTCAAGCCCATCATCAGTCATATCACAGCATCAACACCATCATCAGTCATCATCAC
>WNGS01025370.1:7500-14619 GCA_020271785.1 Procambarus virginalis | reverse complement strand
GTAGCAGTCTTTCCTGTAAACATATATATTAAATATGACCAAAAAAGTACGATTAATAATTCTAACGCGAATTTTCTCAATATTTCTTATGTTTCTTTTCACTGTCGATGGTAATTAAAAAATCAATTCTCCAAAATTCATTTTTATTGCTAGTCTGACGCGACACTTGAACGCGTTTCGTAATAACTTATTACATTTTCAAAGACTTTAGTTTACACACACATAACTATAACTTGCAAACACTAAACAGAGTTCTACTATGCTATGATTTAAACAGTTTTCATCTTATATACCCGCATTTTGGGTGAGGTGATATGTTACAACAGTTTTGGATGAGGTGAACAAGACTTTCAATACAAGACAGAACACGAAACAATGGGTACAAATTGGGTAAATGAAAGGGAAGAATAGAAGTATCTGCAAAGGGCCTATTGGACCATATTTCCTGATGCTTCTATATTGGTGTCATCAAGTGGGTAGAATATAGTAATGCATTATTGGCTGTTGATTGCTGGTGTTGACTTCTTGATGTGTAGTGCCTCGCAGATGTCAAGCCGCCTGTTATCGCTGTATCTATCGATGATTTCTGTGTTGTTTGTTAAGATTTCTTTGGTGATGGTCTGGTTGTGGGAAAAGATTATATGTTCCTTAATGGAGCCCTGTTGCTTATGCATCGTTAATCGCCTGGAAAGAGATGTTGTTGTCTTGCCTATATACTGAGTTCTTTGAGGCTTACAGTTCCCAAGTGGGCATTTGAAGGCATAGACGACGTTGGTCTCTTTTAAAGCTTTCTGCTTTGTGTCTGGAGAGTTTCTCATGAGTAGGATGGCCGTTTTTTGGTTTTATAGTAAATCGTCAATTGTATCTTCTGATTTTTGTCTGTAGGGATAACGTTCGTATCAACAATATCTTTCAGGACCCTTTCCTCCGTTTAATGAGCTGTGGAAAAGAAGTTCCTGTAAAATAGTCTAATTGGGGGTAAAGGTGTTGTGTTAGTTGTCTCTTCAGAGGTTACATGGCGTTTCACCTTCCTTCTTATGATGTCTTCAACGAAACCATTGGAGAAGCCGTTGTTGACTAAGACCTGCCTTACCCTACAGAGTTCTTCATCGACTTGCTTCCATCCTGAGCTGTGGCTGAGAGCACGGTCGACATAAGCGTTAACAACACTCCTCTTGTTCCTGTCTGGGCAGTCACTGTTGGCATTGAGGCACATTCCTATGTTTGTTTCCTTAGTGTAGACTGCAGTGTGGAAATCTCCGCTCCTTTCCATGACTGTTACATCTAGAAAGGGCAGCTTCCCATCCTTCTCCATCTCGTAAGTGAAACTCAGCACAGAATTCCGCTCAAATGCTTCTTTCAGCTCCTGCAGATGTCTGACATCAGGTACTTGTTTTAAAATGTCGTCAACATACCTGCAGTAAAAGGCTGGTTTCAAGTTCATGTCGACTAAGACCTTCTGTTCGATGGTACCCATGTAGAAGTTCGCAAACAGGACACCTAGGGGAGAACCCATGGTGTCCCTATCTACTTCCTTATACATGTGCCCATCCGGGCTCAAGAAGGGTGTCTCTTTAGTGCAGGCTTGAAGTAGTTTCCTTAGAATGTTTTCTGGTATGTCAAGAGGAGTACAGGCCGGATCACGATACACTCTGTCCGCTATCATCCCGATTGTTTCATCCACAGGTACGTTGGTAAATAGTGATTCTACGTCCAACGAGGCTCTTATCCCTGCGGCCTGTGTTCCCCGCAGTAAGTCAACGAATTCCTTTGGAGACTTCAGGCTGAAGGTGCAAGGGACATAAGGAGTCAGCAAGCCGTTGAGTCGCTTTGCCAGTCTGTACGTGGGTGTGGGTATCTGGCTAATGATTGGCCGAAGTAGGTTTCCAGGCTTGTGTGATTGACATTTCCATACGCATACCCAGGTTTGTATTCCCCAATAATCTTTAGCAGGTGGAGTCCGGATTTCTTGGCGTTCACAGTTTCGATCAATATGTTAATCTTTGCTTTCAATTCGGCTGTAGTGTCCTTTGTTACCCTTTGGAATTTAGTTTGGTCAGAGAGTATGAGGTTCATTTTTGCCAGATATTCGTCTTTTTTAAGAATGACGTATATTGGCGACTTGTCACGATTCCTTTCCGACTTGTCTCGATTCTTTCCTCCTTCTGCAATAAGTTCTGCTTGTAATTTCTGCTCTGAAATTCCATTTCAATGTTTCAGATTGCATTGATAAATTTAATTTCATAGAATTCGAATCATTATATTTGTATTGAATTATTTTGTGTGCCATTTTGTTGGAATTGAACTGTGTTGTTTACTATACCATTCATTTTGTTAGTATAAGTACAGATGCCACACCTGTGACAGGTCAAACTATGCCTTTCTTGAAAAACAGCACCATCTGTTGCATGTAAGAGCAACACACATGCTATATTAATATATTACAATTCCATTCCAATGTTTCTCATTGCATTGATAAATTGAATTTTCATAGATTTTGATTTATTTTCATTTTGATTTGATTATTTTGTATGAATTGCGTTGGCATTGAGATGTGTTGTTTACCATAACGTTCATTTCGTGAGTATAGTGTATTTACTTTATTTTTTTCAAATTTTCATTAAATTTTTTTAACTGCTTTACTTATATTTCAGTGATGGGAACATCAGATCACTTGATATTCCCAATTTTCTGATGGGAACATCAGACCAATTGGAAAGGCATCGGACGAGGGAGTGGGGAATGGTGGGGATGACGAGGGGATGGAAGTAAGAGATGATGGGGAGGACGAGGGGACAAGGGAGGGGGTAATGGTGGGGAAAGACGAGGGGATGGGGGAGTTTGGGATGGTGGGGATGGGGGAAAGCAGTATGGAAGGGAGGACGAAGTTACAGGGGAGTGGGGCATTGTGGGAAGGAAGAGTGGATGGTGGAGTGTAGAATGGTGAGGACAAGGGGACGGTAGTGGGGAATGACTGGTGAGGTGATATGTTACAACAGTTTCAACATATCACTTCACCCAGAATGCGGGTATAAAATAAAATGAAAGCTGTTTAAGTCATAGCATAAGTAAGAACTCTGTTTAGTGTTTGTAGGTTATAGTTGTGTGTGTGTAAACTAAAAGTCTTTGAAAATGTAATAAGTTATTACGAAACGGAGTGTATGGAGTTAGGAGTTCATTGAGTTTTTTTTTTTGCCAGGTGATAAGTTGGAGTTGGTATTTGGCTGATTATAGGGCGTAGTGGGTTACCTGGTTATGTGTCTTAACATTGCCGTAGGCATATCCTAAGCCATAGTCGCCTTGAAGTTTATTGAAATGCACACTACCTTTCTTTGCGTTGATTGCCGTAATTGTTTTGTTTACTTTCCGCTTAAGGTCTTCCACAGGGTTCCTCGTGATTCGTTGAAATTTGGAGTCATCATTAAGGATATCGCTAATTTTGTTCATGTATTCTTGTGTAGGAATCAATACATATGCTGCTGTCTTGTCGGCTTTTCTTATTGTTACGTCTTTCAGATTTTTTAGTTGTTTTGCTGCTTCTTTGAGTCGTGGGGTTAAGATTGTAGATGAATATGTTCCTCGTTTTTTCCCCGCTTCTGTTAGTAGTTCAGCCTGAAGTGTGTCCGTGGTGATGACTTTTTTGTTGTCTTCTAGCTTATGGATGTCGTCCAGAAGCATTTCGATTTCCAGGCGTTTTGATGCATCTTTGGTTTAGATATGAATTGACAATTTAGTCCAAGATTTAAGAGGTCTCGTTGGTCCTGGGTAAGATCATAAGAAGTCAGGTTAATGTAGCCATCTTTAGGACGAGGGATCTTTAACTGTCCACCGTTTAGGGCTGTTAACTTACGAAGTGTCTTTGTTTCTACACGAGTTTTATGTTGTTGTTTCAGGTTAAATAGTTCACTGTCAATGGTTTGCTTGAGTTGGATAGGGATGTCGTACTGGGTCCATTTGTTTAACAGATGCTCAGCTTGCTCAGTAAGGGTTTGGAGGGCTTCCTTTTTCTTGTTTAGTTGATGCCGTATGAGTTCTTGCCTATACCTATAGGTAAACTCTGTATTGCGAACTGCTGGGTCATGTGGGTTTATATTGGTGTATACTGGCAGCAGGTTTTCTTTTACACAATATATATATATATATATATATATATATATAGTATACACCAATATATATATATATATATATATATATATATATATATATATATATATATATATATATAATATATATATATATATTTATGTGCATATGTGCATTAATTGGCTGTTGATTGCTGGTGTTGACTTCTTGATGTGTAGTGCCTCGCAGATGTCAAGCCGCCTGCTGTCGCTGTATCTATCAATGATTTCTGTGTTGTTTGCTAAGATTTATCTGGTGATGGTATGGTTGTGGGAAGAGATTATATGATCCTTAATGGAGCCCTGTTGCTTATGCATCGTTAAACGCCTGGAAACAGATGTTGTTGTCTTGCCTATATACTGAGTTTTTTTAGGCTTACAGTTCCCAAGAGGGCATTTGAAGGCATAGACGACGTTGGTCTCTTTTAGAGCGTTCTGCTCTACTCATAGGTGTTGTATTAGTTGTCACTTCATAGGTTGCATGGCGTTTCAGTTTCCTTCTTATGATGTCTTCGACGAAACCATTGGAGAAGCCGTTGTTGACTAGGACCTGCCTTACCCTACAGAGTTCTTCGTCGACTTGCTTCCATTCTTTGCTGTGGCTGAGAGCACGGTCGACATAAGCGTTAACAACACTCCTCTTGTACCTGTCTGGGCAGTCACTGTTGGCATTTAGGCACATTTCTATGTTTTTTTCCTTAGTGTAGACTGCAGTGTGGAAACCTCCGCTCCTTTCCATGACTGTTACATCTAGAAAGGGCAGCTTCCCATCCTTCTCCATCTCGTAAGTGAAACGTAACACAGAATTCTGCTCAAACGCTTCTTTCAGCTCCTGCAGATGTCTGACATCAGGTACCTGTGTAAAAATGTCGTCAACATACCTTCAGTATATGGCCGGTTTCAAGTTCAAGTCGACTAAGACTTTTTCCTCGATAGTACCCATGTAGAAGTTTGCAAACAGGACGCCTAGGGGAGAACCCATGGCGACCCCATCTACTTGCTTATACATGTGCCCATCCGGGCTCAAGAAGGGTGCCTCCTTAGTACAAGCTTGGAGTAGTTTCCTCAGGATATTTTCTGGCATGTCAAGGGGAGTACAGGCCGGGTCTCGATACACTCGGTCCACTATCATCCCGATTGTTTCATCCACAGGTACGTTGGTGAACAGTGATTCTACGTCCAACGATGCTCTTATCCCTGTAGCCCGTGTTCCCCGCAGTAAGTCAACAAATTCCTTCGGGGATTTCAGGCTGAAGTTGCACGGGACATAAGGAGTCAGTAAGCCGTTGAGTCGTTTCGCCAGTCTGTACGTGGGTGTGGGTATCTGGCTGATAATTGGCCGAAGTGGGTTTCCAGGCTTATGCGTCTTGACGTTTCCATACGCATATCCAGGTTTATATTCTCCAATAATCTTTGGCAGGTGGAGTCCGGATTTCTTGGCATTCACAGTTTCAATCAACTTGTTGACCTTTGTTTTCAATTCGGCTGTAGTGTCCTTCGTTACCCTTTGGAATTTAGTTTGGTCAGAGAGTATGCTGTTCATTTTCGCCAGATATTCGTCTTTCTTAAGGATGACGTATATTGGCGACTTGTCGCCTCTCCTGACAACTATCTCCTTGTTCTCACGAAGGCTCTTGGCTGCCGCTTTGAGCTCGGGGGTCAGTATGGTACTTCTGTAGTTGCCTCGATTCTTTCCTCCTTCTGCAATAAGTTCAGCTTGTAAGGTGTCTTTGGTGGTGACCTTCTTTTGTGCTTCGAGGTCAAATATGTCGTCCAACAGGATCTCCAACTCCACTTTCCGGGCCAACGCACTTGGTCTGGACATAACGTGACAGTTTATACCCAGATTTAGGAGAGTGACTTGGTCCTCAGTGAGGTTGATACCTGCAAGGTTCAGGAAGCCGTCTCTTGGTCGTGGAATTGCCATGGGTCCTCCATATAGTGTTGTTAGCTTCTTGATAATCCTTGTTTCCGTGCTGAGGTGATGTCGGTCTGTGAGGATGTCGAGGTGTTGTTCGATGCGGGTGCGGAGACTTTCGTCGATGTTGCTGTTTCTCCATTCGTTTGTGGCCTGAAGTAGTTGCGTTTTATTGTCTTTGATATCATTTTCTGCCTTGTGTATCTGATTACGAATCAGATCTTGGCGATATTTTATCGTGAAGGCTTGATTCCTTGCTGCTGGGTCGTGCGTTTTAATATTAGTATATTTTGGTAGCAGTCTTTCCTGTAGACATATGTTATTAAATATGACCGAAAAAGTAAGATTAATAATTCTAACACGAATTTTCTCAATTTTCCTTATGTTTGTTTTTACTGATGACGGTAAATGAAAAATCAATTCTCCAAAATTCATTCTTTATTTCTTAGTCTGACGCGACACTTGAACGCGTTTCGTAATAACTAATTACATTTTCAAAGACTTTTAGTTTTCACACACAACTATAACCTGAAAGCACTAAACAGTTCTGTACTATGCTATGATTTAAACAGCTTTCATCTTTCATTTTATACCCGCGTTTTGGGTGAGGTGATATGTTACAACAGTTTTTAATGAAGTGAACAAAACTTTCAACAAAGGACAGAACACGAAAACAATGGATATTAACTGGATATTAACTGGGTAAATTGAAGGACGCTCCAAGACACGTCCAGCTATGTGTGTTTATGTGTACCAGTAATTGAACTGACATGTGTACTGTAATTATCTGCGTGTGTCCATTTTAAAGGAACATATTAGTGAATGTTTATTTATGTAAATTGATTGGAATATATATGTGGACGCTCGGTTAGTGTTACTGTAATTTATATGGTTAACGTTTGCATGACATAGTTTCCCCTCATTGTCACATTTTTTGTTACTATTTCGCTGTTCACTCTCACTCTCTCTGAATCCCGTGGACTAATTGTGCTAACGTGCATTTGTTTAAGGTACAATAACCATAGGCTTTTTACACAATAATTTGAAAGAAACATTTCTAAAAATCGTCTAAGTTTCTAA
>WNGS01025370.1:0-2500 GCA_020271785.1 Procambarus virginalis | reverse complement strand
CCTGGCCCTTGGAAAGTGGGGAAGGGGTGAAATCCGTTGGGCCCACGGATGGATACCTTGGATCCATGGACCTAGGGCAGGTCTAATCACCTGGGATTCGAACCCACGGTGGGAATAAGGGAGGGAATTTGGGGAGGGGGGGGGAAAGGAGGGCTCCAGGAACCAAACCTCACATAAAACCGGACCCTCACACACACACACACACACACACACACACACACACTCACCCGAACCCTCACAGGGACACTCACACCCACACACACCCATAGACTGTGATAAGGGAGTCCATCTGAGGGGACACAGATGGCCTCGTGGACCCACAAGTATAACCGGACACACACTCACCCGGACACTCACAGCGGAACTCACACTCACACACACTCACCCAGACACTCACAGGGATACTCACACTCACACAGAGACACACATCCATAGAGACAAACTGTGATAAGGGAGACCATCTGAGGGGACACAGATGGCCTCCTGGACCCACAGGTATATATATCAATATTTAAGTATACATATATATTTATAAATATAAAATATTTTTAAAAATTAAATATATATATATATATATATATATATATATATATATATATATATATATATATATATATATATATATATATATATATATATATATATATATATATATATATATATATATATATATATGTCGTACATAGTAGCCAGAACGCACTTCTCAGCCTACTATGCAAATCCCGATTTGAATAATAAGCCAAGTTTTCATGAATTAATATATTTTCTCTAATTTTTTCTTATGAAATGATAAAGCTACCCATTTCATTATGTATGAGGTCAATTTTTTTTATTGGAGTTAAAATTAACGTAGTTATATGACCGAACCTAACCCCCTACCTAACCTAACTTAACCTATCTTATATGCAGGTACCGGTTTAGGTAGCCTTGGTTTCGCCCAGGTTAGGTGGTGGAGTGGATTATTGACGTGGGGTTTGGGGCAGCCTCGACCCCGCCGCCGGCTTCCCTGCTAGGTCCGACGTCCCTGCTCCTGTCTCCCCAGCCCGCCCCGTCTCGGCCGCGCATGCCTGCTCCGTCCCTGCATGCGGCGACTCCTGTCCCTTTGGATGTCCGCGGCGAGGAGTCTCCTGCTGTGTGTGGTACATTGCCCCCGGCCGTGGAGACTGCGGTTCTCAGGAGCTGGGCCTTGAAGGCGTGTCCGTCGGAGAGTTCTGCTGTGTTACGGGATGATGAGGGAGATAGCTCGGATGACCGGCAGGCCTGTCTGCAAGCGCTCGAGGCGGATCCGAGTGTGTCTCCTCTTCGTGGGTGCCTTGCGTGAAGATGGAAGAGTACATTGATCTGGCGTCTTCTGTCGAGGTTGGCGGTGCTGTGGGGGGGCTCTGTGCTGCGTCCGGTGTCGCCCCCTGTGCCAACTGCTGATGACTCCTTACGGTGGGAGGTTGCTCCTGCCGAACCGGACCTCGTCGTGGTCTTACGGAAGGTTGTGTGCCATGATGCCTCTGCTCTTGTGCTCGGTGGCGGGGGCCCCGACTCGTCTGTGTCCTTTGCGGGTTCCCCTAGTTTGCAGCCCCATGTGAAGAATCGTGAGAAGCCTCATGCGCCGGCCAGTACAAAGCCCTGTGTGGCGCCTGGAGCACCTCCCAGTGCCGATTCCAGTGCGAAACCACCTAGTGTGGACCTCTTCCCTGTGCTCGCGGCCGACAGGGGTGTGATCCCTCAGTCACGGGTTTTGGACCTCGTTTGGAGGACAGGGTGCGTGAGGGCCCGGGTGCTCGTCGACTATTTGGGTACCAAAGTTAAAGGGGTTTATTTATGGGGTACCTGATTGGATCCTCGGCATTGTGCGTCTCCTGGTAGAGCGGTGTCGAAGACGTCCAGCTGGTCTGGGAGGCGTACTGCTTGCGCTTCCCAGCACACGAGGGTTTGGAACAAGTATCGATAGTGCCTGTGTTTGATGTATACTCCATGTCTGTGATTTTGTTACCGTGTCTGTGGTTCTATGTCTGTTTTGTCTTTGTGTTCGGTTTCGCGCTGTTGGCGTGTGCTTGTGTGTGTGTTCCGTGTGCATTTTTTTTCGGTTGTGCTGTGCTGTGCTGTGTATGTTTTGTGTTCTGTTGCATGTGTTGTTTCTAGGCTGTTGTGTGTGTGTGTGTGTTTGTTTACCGGTTCTGCGTGTTCCGGTTATGACTTCCTTCTGTCTTGGCCTTTAGTCCTGCTTGTTTAAACCTTCAGGCTGGCTTGTGTTACTGGATTTGTATTTATTTTGTGCCATATCATTTCTGAGTCTTTTTCATGTTTCCTGTTGTATGCTTATTTGTTTTTCTGTTTTATGTTTCCTTTCTCTGTTGTTCTCATGTTTGTTTGTGCTTTATGGATCACTGCTGCTTTTGCTGTTATGCCTAACTGTTTTTATGTGTATTTAATGTACTTTATCAGTAACAAGACAAAAAACACCACCTTTACTTACACCTTGTCATTGCAGAACCGTCTCCAGAGC
>WNGS01025367.1:125698-149018 GCA_020271785.1 Procambarus virginalis | reverse complement strand
GAAGAGAAGAACCTATTGAACTCATAGCAGTATCAGAGGCTGTCAGCTGACCATCGTTATTGGACAGGAGTGTTGGTTTGTTATTTAAAATCTTCTTTGATCCCAATATTTGTGAAATTGTGCTCCATATTTTCTTAATGTTGTCCTTTGTTTGTTTAAATTTATCTTCGTAGTTACATACAGAAATCACAATAGCCTGATGCATCAAATGAACAAATTTACAAGGGCGATTAAGGCAGCTTTTAGCTCAGTCGATTAAGGCAACGTCTGGGATGCTCCCGGACATAGGTTCGAATCCTCAGCATGGCCCTTGTGGATTAGTTTATCTTCGTAGTATTTAATTTTGGCTCTTCTAATTATTTTAGATAGCAATAACGAGTAATTCTTTGAAAATTCTTTGGAGACGGTTCCTAACCTATACTTATTCTCAAGGTCATTTTTTTATTAATATTAATTTATTATTTTTATTAATTACTAAATGCCACTGTAAATACTGAGCTAAATAAAGTCCATCTTTGGCTAACTGCCAACAAACTCACAATTAACACTGACAAAACTTTCTATATTCTGTTTGGCAATAAACCCTCTAATCAAATAAATCTCAAAATAAACAATACCCAAATTTGGAACAAATTAGATGGCAAATTCCTTGGCGTTCTCATTGACCACAAGCTGAATTTCCAGGGACACATTCTAAATATATCAAAAAAGTTTCAAAAAACTGTTGGCATTCTTTCTAAGATCAGATATTATGTACCTCGCCCTGCCCTGGTGACGCTCTATTACTCCCTCATCTATCCTTACCTCAACTATGGTATTTGTGCTTGGGGTTCTACTACCCAAAATCATTTACGTCCTCTATTTACTCAACACAAAGCTGCTATTAGGACAATATCCAACTCTAGCCCCAGACATCACTTGGTACCCTTACTCAAATCTCTGAATATGTTAGATATTAAGTCACTACACATTCTCTCATGTGTATTATACATATATAAAACGCTGAACTGTAATGCCAATCCTGACCTCTAAAGCTTCATTGCTGGTTGTAACAGAACCCATGGGCACCACACCAGAAACAAATATAGTTTTGATATTCCAAGAGTACGACTTAATCAAACTAGAAATGCTCTACAAATCAAGGGACCCAGGATGTGGAATGACCTTCCCAACCATGTTAAAGACTGTACCTCTCTCAACCAGTTTAAGATTAAAACTAAACACTACCTGATAAATTCCCTGTAACCTACCTTACCCCTCTATTGTCAACCCATGTCTGTTATTTTTTTTTAATCAACGCTGTTTGTCGACCTATTGTACTTGTGCTGCTTTTTCAGTCATGTTCCCCCTTTTTTATGTTTATTTGTGTTTGTTCTCAACACATTTCATTCTTTATACTCAATTAGTATTAAGTTTTAGATATTAATGTTTTTCCTGCCCGAAACGCTTTGCGTAATAGTGGCTTTAGGCATTGTATGTACTAGCTCTATCTATAAGCCGATCTAATTATGTAAAATCACTTGTATGTATGTAACTTACCTGAATAAACATATTTATTTATTTATTTATTTATTTATCATCATTAAATGTCATCATTTCATTTAAATCAGTCTATGCTAAAAGTCAACAATTTTCTGTGTTTAGAAGAAAACGCATCAATAGAGTGGGAGACTCTTTTAATTTTTTAATAATTGAGTTACATTCAGATTTTTTTTCAGGTAAAGGTACATACAGTGAAGATGACTTACAAAGATAATGTTGTATTTATAGATAGAGCTAGTACATACAATACCTAAAGCCACTAATACACATAGCGTTTCGGGCAAGGTGAGAGGGGGGGGGGGGACACACTGACAGTCTCCGTGGTGTAGTGGTAAGACACTCGCCTGGCGTTCCGCGAGCGCTATGTCATGGGTTCGTATCCTGGCCGGGGAGGATTTACTGGGCGCAATTCCTTAACTGTAGCCTCTGTTTAACGCAACAGTAAAATGTGTACTTGGTTGAAAAAACGATTCTTCGCGGCGGGGATCGTATTCCAGGGACCTGCCCGAAACGCTACGCGTACTAGTGGCTGTACAAGAATGTAACAACTCTTGTATATATCTATAAAAAAAAAATGATAAAACTTAATAGAAATTGAGCTTAAAGTATAAATTGTGTTGAAAGAAGGAATAAAAAAAGGGGAGTCATGGCAGAAAATAGCAATTATACAAGTTGGTCAACAAACAACATTGTTTACAATAGCAAGACACGGGCTGACATTTAGGGGTGAGGTAGGTTACATGGAGTTAATTAGGTAGTGTTTAGTTTATATCTTAAACTGGTTGAGAGAGGTACAGTCTTTAACATGGTTGGGAAGGTCATTCCACATTCTGGGTCCCTTGATTTGTAGAGCATTTCTTGTTTGGTTAAGTCGTACTCTTGGAATATCAAAATGTATTTGTTTCTGGTGAGATGCTCATGGGTTCTGTTACAACCTTCTAGGAAGCTTTTAAGGTCAGGATTGACATTATAGTTCAGAGCTTTAAATATATAGAGTACACATGAGAGAATGTGCAGTGACTTAATATCTAACATATTTAGAGATTTGAGTAGGGGTACCGAGTGATGTCTGGGGCCAGAGTTGGATATTGTCCTAATAGCAGCTTTGTGTTGAGTAATTAGAGGACGCAAATGATTTTGGGTAGTAGAACCCCAAGCACAAATACCATAGTTGAGATAAAGATAGATGAGAGAGTAATAGAGCGTCACCAGGGCAGGGCGGGGTACATAATATCTGATCTTCGAAAGAATGCCAACAGTTATTGAAACTTTTTTTTATATATTTAGAATGTGTCCCTGGAAATTCAGCTTGTGGTCAATGAGAACGCCAAGGAATTTGCCATTTACTTTGTTACAAATTTGGGTATTGTTTATCCTGAGATTTATTTGATTTGAGGATTTATTTCCAAACAGAATATAGAAAGTTTTGTCAATGTTAAGGGTGAGTTTGTTGGCAGTTAGCCAAAGATGGACTTTATTTAGCTCAGTATTTACTGTGACATTTAGAGCAAGGGAGTCAGGACTCGAGTAAATAAAGGTTGTGTCGTCAGCAAATAGAATTGGTTTGAGATGTTGGGAGGCATTTGGAAGGTCATTAATGTAGATGAGAAAGAGGAGAGGACCAAGTATGCTGCCCTGAGAAACATCAATGTTGATTCTGAGTAGGGTGGGAGAAATAGAATAATTCACAGAAATATATTGGAGCCTGTCAGTAAGGTAAGACT
This sequence comes from Procambarus virginalis, assembly GCA_020271785.1. Classification (NCBI taxonomy): domain Eukaryota; kingdom Metazoa; phylum Arthropoda; class Malacostraca; order Decapoda; family Cambaridae; genus Procambarus; species Procambarus virginalis. The sequence continues at coordinate 145,752 of WNGS01025367.1, read as the reverse complement.
TAAGGTATTGGAGAGAGTGTCCTCTGACTCCATAATTATGTAATTTAAAAAGGTTTTAGTGGTAAACAGTGTCAAAAGCCTTATGCAGGTCCACAAATAACCCAACAGGGAACTCATTTTTATCAAGAGCTGTATGTATCAAGTTAATCATACTAATAAGTGCATCGTTAGTGCTTTTTTTTGAGTCTGAAGCCATATTGGTAAGAGCTAAGTATATTGTGTTTGGGTAGATAAGAGTAAAACTGCTTGTAGATTAGTTTTTCAAATATTATGACAAGTTTGGCAGAACTGATATAGGTCTGAAGTTGTTGACATCAGTGAGATCACCACATTTGTGGACAGGGGTTACTCTCGCTTTTTTTTAGAATATCTGGAAAGGTTNTATAATATATAATATATATATTTTTTTTTAATAGGAAGGGAGTACCACCTCTGGCTGGAGAAGGGGGACCCATAGCCTCGGAGGAAATCACACATAACGCATTGGAGGGAATGTAGGTCCCTCCAATACAGTTTCTGTGTGCTTTTCTCCTACCACCCCTTCCTTTTTTATGCTTTATTGTGTATTTAAAGGTTACAAAACATACAAGACAAATGCCTAAAGGTTATGGATCTCTTGAAGCTCCTCCGCTTCCGGACAGGAACCGAGGACGCAGCAAGCATTTCCCCTCTGGATCGCCACACTGAGGCGCTGAAACAAAAAACTGCAAGCCCTTGGGTCTCTGGTGACGTCAATGAGCTTGGACCCAATTCCTGAGAAATCCCAAGGCACTCTTGCCCCAGGGGCCATGCGTCTCAGACGCTATGGGAACAAGAGGTATTGCCTGCCAGTCGCCTGTATTGAGAGATTTTGCTGTTTCCCTGTGGTTGGCGCCCACCTGCTTGATCAGCTCCGAAGTGTACATAGGTGTCAGCCAGGGTGGATACACATGTGTAGTCCCACACCAACTGTCTACCCTCCTTCCATGAGTATATGGTGATGCCATCAGGGCGAAGTGCGGGGAAATCGGGTTTTGGACCCCTAGGATGCGAGGTTCTCTCTCCGCTGGGCACTTAGCTGAGACGAGGCTTCTCTTGATGATGTCATTGACCTCGTTGTGTCTTGCATGCCAGCCCTTTGTGCTTCCGCAATGCAACCCATGCAGTCCGTATTGGTCTGCTTCCACCCTGTTGCAAATACACTTGTATTCAGTGTGAATTGGGGCACCAAGGCGGAGGGCCACTGCTACACGAAGGGATTCTGGATCTAGGCGCGTGCCCATTGCTGACATGGGTACTACCAGGAGGAAGTCTCCTGCATGGGGGCACACACTGCTCTGAGGCGGGCTTTCTCCTTGTCTGATGTTGCGGCGCTGAGCATGGCATCAGCTACTTTTTCCACTAGAGGGTGGTCCCAGCCGGACTGTTTGTGTTGTTTTGTTGGCTCTATAATGGTTGCTGGGGCTGCGAGAACATCCCACTGATTTGAACATTCAGTGAAAGCAGGATCGTGTATTCCTGCTGAATCTCTCAGGGTTGCAGGTAAGATATCTCTGACGAGGTCGTGCGATGCGTGGGAGGAGGAAAGGAAGGCTGGTAGAGCAATTTGGGAGGCTGTGCGGACACCAAGGCCGCCAAGTCTTACAGGAAGGGTTGCTTGCTCCCACTGAGAGTCGTCCAATGGCAGGTTCAGGACTTTCACCAGCATGGACCTCAGAAGGGTGTCATACACATTTAACTTAGGGCTGCTGTAGGATGGAGAACATCTCAGAAAGTAGGTCAACTTAGGGAGAGACAGGCATCTTGTGAGGAGAAAGAGAGCATCATGGGCATCAATCTTGTCAATCCTGTCCAGCATTCTCTTTAGATCAGTGATTTTTGCAGCCAGGACCTCCTCGATTGCTCGTGGGCCAATGGGGGCACCCAGGAGAGTGCAGTCCGGTGGCTCGACAACGAGAATGTCTGGAAGAACATTTTGTATTTGCCCAGTGATGTCTGGGTTGCGGGAGATTATTTCACACTTGGATGCATTGAGAATGAGGCCTAAGGCTGCTCCCTGCTCCTGGATTTTCCTTATATCCTCCAAAATGGTTTCCGGGGTTCCAGCGAGAGTGCCATCATCCAGGTACCAGATGTTTAGCTCGCTTGTCAGACTATCAGTGACCTCTTTGATAGCTAGGCAGAAAAGGAGGGGTGCTAAGGGGTCACCTTGTTGGACACCTTCACAGGAGTTTATTTCATGTTCCCCAAAAAGAAGCTTAGAGTCCCCACTGTAGCACGATCGGATGAACGGGTAAAGGGGACGGAAATGGTTGTGTACAGCCCTGAGGACAGCGTCTCGTCTGACTTGATTGAAAGCATTTTTGAAGTCAAGCTTTACTAGTGCCTTCTGGTCCGGGAGATCAGCAATGTAAGCCCGCGCTGCATGTGCTGCAGCTTCACAACCTAGGGAATCCCAAACCCGAGCTGATGAGGTTTCAGCAAGGTGGCTGCTTCCTGGCTGATAGATCTCACTGCAGCCTTAGCTACGAGGCGTCGGAGGGTGTTGCCAACGGCAATGGGCCTGATACCCCTATCCTTCTTCTTTAGAGCACAGAGTGCTGCTCCATAAAAGACAGGCCTGATATCCTCAGGGATGCCGCCAGCCAAACACATGTTGGAGAATCTGGTAAGTTCCACTAGAAGGTCCTTTGCAGCATCTCCAAGCACCGGGTTCAGCATTTGTTTGATGTGCTGGGGTCTTAGACCTGTAAAGCCCCCTGCTGAACCTGTTGGGAAAGACATGGCTGCTTTGTACACCTCAGATTCTCGAACAGTCAAGGGTTCTATGCCACATTGTTTTCCTGGGGATCCCTGCTGCTGTCTGGGGCTCTGCGTGGGTGTTTGTCTTGAAGAGCCTCTGCTGTCGTGGCGTTCCTGGGGGCAATAGTGTCATCGCTGGTCATGATTCTGATGGCACCTGTGGTATTGCCCTCTTCTATTTTCCTGGTGATCTGTGCTCTCATTTTGTGGTTCTCAGATGAGTTATTGTTGGTCGTCCTGCGGCTGGTGTTCTTGGCACGAGGGGGGAGGCGGACCAGGTTGTCTGCTCTGGGGAATTCATTAAGTGCCCTGATTACAGAGGTTGCTAATGACTTGTCTCTCCTGGGCGGTAATGCTAGGCATGCATTCCCAAATAGAAGGAGATTGTGCCACGATCCAGAGGTTCTGGGAGCATTGTTGACCTTTGTCAGCAGACTGGTGAGTTTGGCTGCTGCTTGGTGACGGGCAGCCTTGGGGATGTGGGGCAAGGTCCTGGTGGACGTCGCTTTGACTGCTTCAAGCAGATTATCTGCTGAAATGAAGTTGAGGGAGGTATTGTTCCTCGCTCCTGCAGCAGGTTGTCCATCGTCACTGCCCCGGGGCAGGCGCCTAGACCCTAGACAACCACCTGAATTGACAGTATGATAGCGGACAGTTCCATTTGAATTGAGACGATACCGTCTGTCACACACTTGACAGTTTCCTCTTGGTGGTCATCTTCTTGGCTGGAAAGAGGCTGTGTGTCAGGTGCGACATGTGCCATGCCTAGATGTGATGACGCCTGGCTGCCCACTGAGTGCACCCTCTCCTTCCCGGGTGGAGAGTAACACGGCAAGCATTACCCTCCTGGGGGAGTTGGGCATGGCCTGGGCACCGTGTGTGGGTAGGCTGTGTGTTGATGGGCGGCTGGCTGGGTCGGGCGCAGGTAGCGGGGTGGGGGAAGATGGCGGGCGGGGGTGGTGGAGGGGGGGGGCACGCGAGGGAGGCCGCCGTCACACTTGTTACACACTGTCAACACTCGGGGAAATCACTAGTGCACTTTGTTTTTAACACTACACTCACCGATTTGCTTATGAACGCACTAACTTTCCACTAACATCACTGTAGGCAGCTCGAGAGCCTCCCCCCTCACTCCCCCCTCCCCCCGCCTGGGGGCTGGTGGGTGGCGGCACTGAGACGGCGGCGACCCTCCCCTCACCCTCACCCATACACTGTACCTGCCTCGCCATACACAAAGCTCAGACAACGCACCTTTCTACGTTCATTGTGTGGGAATGAAGGAGATACGGTTCTTCTTGTCACCCCCGGGGCCTTCAGCAGGTATTCTTACCAACATAGATCAAGTCTTGGCTGGCTCAGGCATCGTGATCCACGTTGAAATTGTCTTCCCTTCGCCTGAAATTGCCCTTCGTCTGTCTCTGCACACTTCCTCCTCCTCCTTATATATATATATATATATATATATATATATATATATATATATATATATATATATATATATATATATATATATATATATATATATATATATATATATATTCAAGAGTTCTTACAGTCTTGTAAAGCCACTAGTACGCATAGTGTTTCGGGACAGGTCCTTAATCCTAATTTTTCCTGGAATATGACCCACTAAATCTTTTAACAACATGGGTCCCCATTCACTGCTGGGTAAACAGAGGCTACAGTTAAGGATTGGTGCCCAGTCAATCCTCCCCGGCCAGGATACGAACCCAAGCCAAAGTGCTCGCAAAACGCCAGTCGAGTGTGTTACCACTACGCCACAGGAACTGCTTATAGGGTTACCTTGAGGTTATCTTGAGATGATTTCAAGGCATCACATGAAAAGTTAATACAGGGTTAATACATTTTTGTAATCTTTAACCATATTTTTGTAATCTTTAACCATATTTTTGTAATCTTTAACCATATTTTTGTAATCTTTAACTATATTCTGCCATTAGTATGTACTGTAGTTAGCAACACATCTATTAAGGCATTTGCACACTAATGTAGTATTTTATTAACAAATGGATTATTTTGTTTTGCTTAATCCAAGTTTTGTAGTTGTTCTTAGTGACACTTTTCCTTGTAAATAATGTTTTAACATCACTATTGCATTATTCATAGATTTTAAAGAATGTATCACTATAAAATATTTATTTATAAACATAGTTTTAAGAGTACAGTATTGAAATATACAGATGTGTATTGTATACAGTATTGTATACAGGTGATCATTCCATAATACAGTACTGCATAATACTGCATAATACTGCATTCCATAATACTGCACTTATCTTTCTAGAAAATTGTGTTATCTAAGACAACTGTTTTATAAAGTGAATGACAAGTGGGAAAAATAGGGTAATGTTGCAAATATCCCTTTTGTTTTCTTTGCTTTAAAGCCTATTGTTCTCAGAGATCCACCAATCGCTTGGGCTGGACGGTAGAGCGACGGTCTCGCTTCATGCCGATCGGCGTTCAATCCCCCGAGACCGTCCAAGTGGTTGAGCACTATTCCTTTCTCCCGTCCCATCCCAAATCCTTATCCTGACCCCTTCCCTAGTGCTATATAGCCGTAATGGCTTGGCGCTTCCCCCCCCCCCTGATCATTCCCCTCTCTCAGAGATCCAAGTTTCAAAAATTCCTCCATGTCATCTGTGTCACTTCCTGACACTGTGGTGTACATGACGCTGCCACTCTTGTACAAATGATCATCACATTGTACGCGATGATAACCTCTTGACAACACATTGATGAGTTGTCAGATGTGTTTAGGCTAATTTTTTTTACCTTCTTTGGAGTTCAGTTCCTTGTCCATAGGGTTTGTTGAGCAGTATGGATATGTCGTAACTGCCAAAACTGTGATGAATTTCAAAATATACCTGGAAAACATTATCAAGGCAAATTTGGACCTTTGACAAGCCGCCAGCTTCCTGTCCTCGTCGAGGCCACTAGGGTTAATCACTAGGCCGTCAGGTAAATCGGGTATGTCCCAGTTCATGGCACAGATTACAGTTATCTTCCCTTCTCCAAGTTTGGCTCCATGGAACCTGCTTCACTTTCTGCTGTAAAATTTGAATCATGAGACTGAAATCGACTAAACTTATTAGAGTATGGGTCTTACCCACTTACATTCGTAGTATGAGCTGCTAACAGTGTTTTAATAATTAATTAAGAATTAAGCCTGTAAGGCAAGATTTACCCTCCCTGAACCCATGTTGATGGGTTGTCACGAAGTCTCGTCTCTCCAGATGTGTTACTAGGTTTTTTCTGATAAGTGGCTGCTGTTTTGTTGGAAGCATTCACTTGCGTGGAAGAAATCTTTCTTGCAGATGAGGAGTCACAATAACGTGACAGAAAAATGCTGACCAAACCACACACACTAGAAAGTGAAGAGACGACGTTTCGGTCTGTCCTGGACAAGTCAATCAAGCACAATCAAGTCGATTGTGAAGTGAGGAATGTTGTTATAGATTCAGCTACTCGGAACAAGTTCCAAGTAGCAAGGGCTATGGTGAGCCCGTAACTTACCTGGCACAGGAGCTGGGCAAGAAGCACGGGCTATGGTGAGCCCGTAACTGACCTGGCACAGGAGCGGGGCAAGTAGCACGGCCTATGGTGAGCCCGTAACTTACCTGGCACAGGAGCTGGGCAAGAAGCACGGGCTATGGTGAGCCCCGTGGACAGGAGATGTCTCCCGTGAGAAGTGAGGAAGGAGGCAAAGGCAATAAACAGGCAAGAGAGAGAGAGAGGCGAGGAGAAGGAAATGTCGTCGTCTCTTCACTTTCTAGTGTGTGGTTTGGTCAACAAGTCTTTCTTGCTCAGGGCTTTCTAGTCATATTAGTTGGGGTAATCATATTATTTCTTCCTATGCAGTCATTAATAGTGCACTGTTCACTGCAGCCTTTTCCACAGTGATGATGGGGCTTGGCAACTCAGTCCAAGTGCCCAAGTTGCCTTTGGCATTGGTGGCAGTGGACCACAAGGCATAATCATTTTGGTGAAGTCTCCATTTGTATATGGTACAAAAGGAATTCTTTGAGCAGTTCTAGGTTGATCTCTGAGCTTTGATGTGTCTACTTTCTTTGCCCTGTCATCCATTGCTGCAGCTGTGGATACTGCTGAAATTGTTCCCTCCACTCGTATGGGAAGTGATAATGGACTTCTATGCAACTTGCTATGTTGCATAGAGAAGGACATAAATTGGATTAAGACATAAATTGGATTAAGACATAAATTGGATTAAGACATAAATTGGATTAAGGCAGCAATGGACACAAACTATCAGCCTCTTGACCATGTGTTTCAGCTGTGCCTGGAGGCACCAGTCCAGGCTTCTCACCTGCTCATCCTTCACCTTTTTCAGATTCCTTGACACGTTATGGGTTCAGGAGTGTCAATCACCCAAGTGCATGCTCGTCTGTCTTCGCAGGGGGCTTTAGGGTTATGTCCTAGCACTTTCTGTGCTGCATGGCTGACCCCAGATCATCTAGGTCACCATGTGATGGTAATTGGGTACATCCCAATTAGGTGCTTTTTCCCCCATAAGGTTGTAAACCCGTGGAACTGCCTACCCGCCGAAGCCGTAAATGCCAAACTCTGCTGGTTTTAAAATACAGCTGGAAAAGATCATCGGGGTAAATGTGGGGGGCCGTTTGATAAGCCGCCGGCTTCCTGTCCTCATCGAGGCCACTAGTATTAGTGGCCCTCAGGTAAATCCAGGTAAAATTAAACAAAATTCAGGAGTCATTTCTCTGCAACAAAGATCATTTGCTTTCATCACATCAGGGTTACTAGTTTTCTTTAAACAGTATCTTTCTGTGTTGCCTCACAATGCCAGTTGTCTTGTGGTCAACAGGGGAAGACTCCCATCTCTCCTACTTGCCCCTTAGGGGACCCTGTTATTAGGTTTATACTTCCTGCAAATGTATAGATGGTTCTTCTCACTAGCAAGTTGCTCATTTTGTTGTTGACCATGTACATAGCATCCAGTTGGTGAGAGTCTATGCCATCTGAGTCAGTTAGAGGTGCAGAATCACCAAGTTGTGCAGTTCTTGTGGTCATGTATAGCTACTTTAAGTTTGTAAATTGAGGTGCTTTAGCAGTAATTAATGGAATTCAATTTCTACACACTAATGGACTAATGAGCATCAGCCTCGATATTTCGGGGTTTGTTTGAGTTTGTACATTTATGGTTAGGCCAAAAAAAACTCCAAATAAGACATTTGTCAACATGAGAATGGACTGCACAAGAAATATGCAGTTCATATTTTTTTTTCCTTTTTAGCATTTACTATAAAATTTTACCTAATATGTAGATACAGAATGTATTACTGTAGATACAGAAATGTATTACTGTATATATCTGATGTGTTTGAGCATCTAAGAGACCTAATTTTTTTGTATATGTTGCAGATAATGCCAACACAAATGGCAACACCAAACATATGCCTGGAGGCGAGAAAGCAGCAGCAGCAACAGTCAGTTGAAAAGAGATGAGCTCACTGCGACCACCAAGGCCACAGGTGAAGTGAAAGAGGAAGAGACACAGGCAAGTGATCACGGGGAACAGGATGCTTCAAATAACACCGTATATAGGCAGGCTGAAATGCAGACTTTTAGGAAAAATGAAAATGAAGAGGATGATGATAAAGACTTGGCAAAAAGCTTCAAAGGTCCTCAATATGTACCAGTTTACCGGCCAAATTCAGAATGCACCACATCGTCATATCTGGATAAACTCAAACTCGGTGCCAACAACAATAGAAGAGCAAACAGCGGAGTAGTATACGCAGAACTCCAGCTTCCACGCGCATCTAATAATGGCTCCATGAGACGTGGAAATCACCACAATCCTCCAACTAAGACACAATATGCTGAAATTACATTTCAAGGCCGCCCTCTTCAAACAGCTGAAATATAGACATTTCTACCCAAATTTAAGAAGAATGTACTTAGTCCTATCATGCACACAGGTGTATGTTATTGTACATATAACTTTTTTAACAATCAGATTAAATTTAAGGTACTTGGACGTAATTTGGAAACAGTTTTGTACATCACAACAAAGCCTTAAAAAATAACCTAATGGACCTAAGCCTCACGATTTCATTAAATTCTGTCATTTAATTACAAGAAACAAAATCCAAAAAAAATGGCTACATTTACATAAATTAGGGTTTATTCTACAGTTCTGAATGCATTTATGATAAAATATGCAAATTTACAAGATTGCATATTAAGTATTAATGGAATGAAACAAATGCAAGAGAATGCTACATAAACAGCATTTATCAGGTGTTCAGCTTTGGGTGCAGCATTGCCTCGGATGGAGACATTTTTGCAGCATATACTGTACAATTTAGCCTATTATCTTTTTTATTCTTAGGTAATTAAAGTTGAACTTTTCCATTAAATGAAAAAAGCTTCACTCAGTATTACAATGGGAATTAAGTGTTATTTGTAAGCATGAAATGTATTTTAGAGTTTGAATATAATTACATTTTTAGGGGCAATTATAGAATTAGGTTACAACTTTATTAAATAGTATGCTGAATGTGAAGATATTTGCTAAGGGCCAAGTATTAATTGTCTAGTTTGCAGGTGTATCCTTAACAACATGCAGAAATGTGTATACTGTATGAAGCTTATCTTTTAATTAAAGGTTGAACCCCCCCCCCCTATTTCCAGGTCTGCACACCATTATTTTCCTCCGTTTATTCTTTCACTTCATCACTGTGTTCTATGCAATGAGAGATGGTCTGTTTTTTTGTGTATGTGGCTGGTGCAGTTCTTGTATGTGACACGTTCTGTTCGGAGGTAAACATTGCTATAAATATAGGATGTTAGCTATCATGGTTTTGTGTGTCCTTGGCATAATTTTTTTTCATTTCATGAGGGAAAATATATGGTACTTTGTCTTTTTATACCCTGGGTAATGCAAGACTCCAAAGATTATAATTTAATGTTAGGGTAACTTGTAAATATACCACCGAGTTATTCCTCCAGTGTTCCTTGGGTGTTCTTTCATTAACGCAAAATGTTCATGTGAATGAGGAAGACCATGAATTTCATCCATCCTAAGATAGGAATGAGTTATTTTTTACTAATTTTGAATGATAAATTATTTATTAGTTTCACTTGTACTTTCTAAAAGTATATAGAATCAAGAATTGCAATTAATGATCCGGTAAACAAGGTATAATTAAGTGCTGTATGGATGGCTTGTAGTGATTACTTGATAACTTTAATTTTCTTGTAGTAACACTCAAAATAATTAAGTTTCCGTAATGTTGCAATTCTTGTCGTGTGCATGCAAAAAGCTTCATTCGTTCATTGGGATTTATGTTCTAATTTGACAACTTTTTCACCACATCAATGGATAACATTGCATCAAATCTGACTTTTATTTAGTGTGAGAGTTTGCATTAGGATGTTGATCAACTTTGCACTGATACACTAGTTTGTTGTGGGATGCAAATGCTCGCGAGGATATTACATGCTCAAATAAATCCCCTGTAACATTCCTATACCCACTTAATATAACAGTTCCACACTGTTAGTATTTATATTGCCTAGCTATCAGACAATAATGATTTTTTTTAAAAGGGCATATTTGAATAATTGTTGCATTTTTTACAATATATATATCAGGTCACACTACTGATAAAGATGATAGGATATGGTTTTCCTTGGCAGTGGTCACTTGTGGTTCTTAAAATGTGTCTTTAGCATCAAAGCAGAGTAAAATACCGATTTTTATGAAGATCTTTAATCCAAGACTTTCATAAAATTCTTTACTTTTCATACAAAATTTCACTTTCCTGATTGATAACAAAATACATACCAAAAAGAGGCAATATGAAATGCGCCAGATCCAGTCGGGTACGAACCCTATATGTTCTATAAGCCAACAAACTATTAGCCTATATGAACCCCAAGTTTTCATAGCCGTGAGAACCATATGCTTTCTTTTAGGCTCTTTGGTAATGGTTTATTAGCAAATATTAATAATTTTCACCTCCCAGTGTCCTGTAGTTTACAGTTAAGATAAAATTGGTAAAGTTTTACTTTGTAACTGAGAGGGGTATCTTTTTTATATAACTTTGTATATATTTGTATATGATGCTGAAGTAAATGGGTGCAACTATATGTGAGTTATTTTCTTTTATCAAGTAGTTCCTAAAATATACCGTGATACCGTATTGCATTTATCATGAGTAAATAGAATTATTGTTCCACCCTGTAAGAATACCTTATGCAATGTGATTTTTTTTTTTTAAAGAGGCAGAGATGTGTTGTTTCACAAAAGATTAAATTTAATCCACCATGCCTCTGGCTATGCATTTTAGGATTATAAGTTTGCCTTATGTTCAACAAATCTACATAAAACAAAATTTTTAATATTGTCCAGTTCATTAGAGTGGAAATCCCATTATTCATATCAACCTTTCTGAATTTTCAAGATTATCCGGACATGGAAATGACCTGTTCATAATGGATGGATATTCAATGAGTCACATTTATTTGTTCTGATTGTATTACATATTTACAGCAAGGCAGAGCAAAAATAGTTGCACTTTATTCTTAATAATAAAAATCTAATTGTGTATCCACCTTGGTAGCCACATTCATTACCCTTTCTGTTGGTCAGGTAGATGCCACTTCCACCCACAGGGAGAGTCAAATTAGCACAGGAAAATAGACCATTAGTACAACTTTGCTTCCATTGAAGCTGAGAACCTTGGTCTTCGGGGAAAAAAAGTGTCAGGGGGGCTTTCTTAGGAATCTGGATTCCAGGCTCATCGAAACAATGAGACCCAGTTAATTTCTCTAGCACCTCTGTAAGTATCAATCTCTGCCAGCGTCACACACAGACCAACAGACAGAAAAAGTATGTCTGCACGCGTGTCTGGGGGGCAGCAGCAGCAGCCATAGCGGCAGATGTTACATGCTCGAAATGCTGCCCGAAACGCATTGCGTAATAGTGGCTTTAGGCATTGTATGTACTAGCTCTATCTATAAATCGATCCATTAATGTAACATCCCTTGTATGTATGTACCTTACCTGAATAAACATATTTATTTTATTTATTTATGTTGACATAGGCAGTAAAAGTGCTTGCTGACAAGGGAATCCGTAGAATTACCCAAAGCTACCCACAACCACTGCATGCTACCCAAAGTCTCCTAGCATTATCAAATCAAATCAAATGTTTATTCAGGTAAAGTACATACATACAAGGTGAGATACGAAACGTTGATGGATTTATAGATAGAGTTAGTACATACAATGCCTAAAGCCACTATTACCAAAGCGTTTCGGGCAGGAAAAACCCTAAGACTAAAACTTAATACTAACTGAGATTAAAGTATAAATTGTGTTGAGAAAATAAACAAATAAAAAGAGGGGTGGAACATGGCAGAAAAATAGGGAATATACAATTTGGTCAACAAACAGCATTGTTTAAAATAGAAGACATGGGTCGACATTTAGGGGTAAGGTAGGTTACAGGGAGTTAATTAGGTAGTACTTAGTTTATATCTTAAACTGGTTGAGAGAGGTACAGTCTTTAACATGGTTGGGAAAGTCATTCCACATTCTGGGTCCCTTGATTTGTAGAGCATTTCTAGTTTGGTTAAGTCGTACTCTTGGAATATCAAATAGGTATTTGTTTCTGGTGAGGTGCTCATGGGTTCTGTTACAACCTTCTAGGAAGCTTTTAAGGTCAGGATTGACATTACAGTTCAGCGTTTTATATATATAAAATACAGTACACATGAGAGGATGTGCAGTGACTTAATATCTAACATATTGAGAGATTTGAGTAGGGGTACCGAGTGATGTCTGGGGCCAGAGTTGGATATTGTCCTAATAGCAGCTTTGTGTTGAGTAATTAGAGGATGCAAATGATTTTGGGTAGTAGAACCCCAAGCACAAATACCATAGTTGAGATAAGGATAGATGAGAGAGTAATAGAGCGTCACCAGGGCAGGTCGGGGTACATAATATCTGATCTTCGAAAGAATTCCAACAGTTATTGAAACTTTTTTTATATATATTTAGAATGTGTCCCTGGAAATTCAGCTTGTGGTCAATGAGAACGCCAAGGAATTTGCCATCTACTTTGTTACAAATTTGGGTATTGTTTATCCTGACATTTATTTGATTTGAGGATTTATTTCCAAACAGCATATAGAAAGTTTTGTCAATGTTAAGGGTGAGTTTGTTGGCAGTTAGCCAAAGATGGACTTTATTTAGCTCAGTATTTACTGTGACATTTAGAGCAAGGGGGTCAGGACTCGAGTAAATAAAGGTTGTGTCGTCAGCAAATAGAATTGGTTTGAGGTGTTGGGAGGCATTTGGAAGGTCATTAATGTAGATGAGAAAGAGGAGAGGACCAAGTATGCTGCCCTGAGAAACATCAATGTTGATGCTGAGTAGGGTGGGAGAAATAGAATAATTCACAGAAATATACTGGAGCCTGTCAGTAAGGTAAGACTTAAGGTATTGGAGGGAGTGACCTCTGACTCCTTAATGATGTAATTTAAGAAGGTTTTGGTGGTAAACAGTGTCAAAAGCCTCATGCAGGTCCACAAATAACCCAACAGGGAACTCATTTTTATCAAGAGCTGTATGTATCAAGTTAATAATACTAATAAGTGCATCGTTAGTGTTTTTTTTGGAGTCTGAAGCCATATTGGTAAGAGCTAAGTATATTGTGTTTGGGTAGATAAGAGTAAAGCTGCTTGTAGATTAGTTTTTCAAATATTATGAGAAGTTTGGCAGAACTGATATAGGTCTGAAGTTGTTGACATCAGTGAGATCACCACATTCGTGGACAGGGGTTACTCTCGCTTTTTTTAGAATATCTGGAAAGGTTTGGAGTTCAAGTGACTTGTTGAAGAGCAATGCAATAGCAGGGGCTAAAGATCTGGAGGCTTTTTTGTAAATTAGAGTTGGTATCTCCTCAAGGGCACTAGACTTGGTTTTAAGGGAAAGGATTATCTCATTGACGTCAGTGGAACTAGTAGGCTTTAGGTACAGAGACTGTGGATAGTTACCTGTAAGATAGTCCTTAACATCAGTACTGGAAGATGGAATATCATTTGCAAGGGATGACCCAATGGAAGAGAAGAACCTATTGAACTCAATAGCAGTATCAGAGGCTGTCAGCTGACCATCGTTATTGGACAGGAGTGTTGGTTTGTTATTTAAAATCTTCTTTGATCCCAATATTTGTGAAATTGTGCTCCATATTTTCTTAATGTTGCTCTTTGTTTGTTTAAATTTATCTTCGTAGTTACATACAGAAATCACAATAGCCTGATGCATCAAATGAACCAATCTACAAGGGCCGATTAAGGCAGCTTTTAGCTCAGTCGATTAAGGCAACGTCTGGGATGCTCCCGGACATAGGTTCGAATCCTCAGCATGGCCCTTGTGGATTTGTTTATCTTCGTAGTATTTAATTTTGGCTCTTCTAATTATTTTAGATAGCAATAACGAGTAATTCTTTGAAAATTCTTTGGAGACGATTCCTAAACTATACTTCTTCTCAAGGTCATTTTTTTATTAATATTAATTTATTATTTTTATTAATTACTAAATGCCACTGTAAATGCTGAGCTAAATAAAGTCCATCTTTGGCTAACTGCCAACAAACTCACCCTTAACATTGACAAAACTTTCTATATTCTGTTTGGCAATAAATCCTCTAATCAAATAAATCTCAAAATAAACAATACCCAAATTTGTAACAAATTAGATGGAAGATTCCTTGGCGTTCTCATTGACCACAAGCTGAATTTCCAGGGACACATTCTAAATATATCAAAAAAGTTTCAAAAACTGTTGGCATTCTTTCTAAGATCAGATATTATGTACCCCGCCCTGCCCTGGTGACTCTCTATTACTCCCTCATCTATCCTTATCTCAACTATGGTATTTGTGCTTGGGGTTCTACTACCCAAAATCATTTACGTCCTCTAATTACTCAACACAAAGCTGCTATTAGGACAATATCCAACTCTGGCCCCAGACATCACTCGGTACCCTTACTCAAATCTCTGAATATGTTAGACATTAAGTCACTACACATTCTCTCATGTGTATCATACATATATAAAACGCTGAACTGTAATGCCAATCCTGACCTCAAAAGCTTCCTAGAAGGTTGTAACAGAACCCATGGGCACCACACCAGAAACAAATACCTATTTGATATTCCAAGAGTACGACTTAATCAAACTAGAAATGCTCTACAAATCAAGGGACCCAGAATGTGGAATGACCTCCCAACCATGGTAAAGACTGTACCTCTCTCAACCAGTTTAAGATAAAAACTAAACACTACCTAATTAATTCCCTGTAACCTACCTTACCCCTCTATTGTCAACCCATGTCTGTTATTTTTTTTTTAATCAACGCTGTTTGTCGACCTTTTGTACTTGTGCTGCTTTTTCAGTCATGTTCCCCCTTTTTATCTTTATTTGTATTTGTTCTCAATACATTTTATTCTTTATACTCAATTAGCATTAAGTTTTAGATATTAATGTTTTCTTGCCCGAAACGCATTGCGTAATAGTGGCTTTAGGCATTGTATGTACTAGCTCTATCTATAAATCAATCCATTAATGTAAAATCACTTGTATGTATGTAACTTACCTGAATAAACATATTTATTTATTTATTTATTATTTATCATCATTAAATGTCATCATTTCATTTAAATCAGTCTATGCTAAAGTCAACAATTTCTGTGTTTAGAAGAAAACGCATCAATAGTGGGAGACTCTTTTAATTTTTAATAATTGATTTACNGCTACATACTCAAACTAAGTTTTGCCTTGAAATTGGGCTGTGTGGTAGGCTAAATAGGAGTTACTTTGATATCAAAAATTTTGTGAACTTTGCAAATATTTCTAAGTGTTATTTCATTTAAGTATACAGTGAACTATTATGTACTTCAATATTTTGCCAGTAGCTACAAGTTTTGTTTATTGTTCTGCACAAACACAACTTTTTGTTTATAAATTGTGCCAAACAAGAAATGATTTTAATTGGAAAAAAAAAGAAAAAAAAGTTGCTTGAGTCATATAGCCTTATGGTTTGGGTATGAGATCTACCTGTATCAACTCTTGTCTTCCGCTGTTGTTGTTGTTGTTAAGATTCGCTACCTAGAACAAAGTTCCAAGTAGCACGGGCTATGGTGAGCCCGTAGTGAATCTTGTCATCCGCATGTGGGAACGTCTGACACCATGTGAGTCTGAGAGCCACAAGATAGCGTTGTTATCACCTTGTGAGCAGCTAACATAGTCAATGATTATTACACACAAGCTGTGTTCAATCTTTTACCTGTTATGTACATGCTGTGGCTTATTCCACCCCCATTGGTGGCTTGATATGTTATGTTAGCTGACCACACAACTGCTAACAATATCTATCCCCATTTTGTGATATTATTTGGTATTCCTTGTCTTACATAGTAGCATAACTTGTTTTAAGTATATATATTATATATATATATATATATATATATATATATATATTATATATATATTATATATATATATATATATATATATATATATATTATATAGATATATAATAAACTTTGTTAAGTACAAGCTTTGATATATGCTATACAGTGGAACCTCCAAATTTGGACCTCATAAAATTTAATAAAAAGATAATGTTTTAGATAATAAGATAATGTTTATTTAGGTAAAAGTACATACATTCAAGATAAGTTAGAAACATAATGTTGGATTGTTTAGATAGAGCTAATACATACTATGTCTAAAGCCACTAATACACATAGCGTTTCGGGCAAGGTGTGGGGAAACACTTAGACTATGACTTAAGAGGTCAAACCATAAATTAATTGAACAAGGAAAAAAAACCAGCGTTAAATGTATGAACGCCATTTTGTGAGTGAGCCCAAGGGCTCCCTGGACTACAGGGAGCTCCTTGAGCTACAGGGAGCTACAAGGAGCTCCCTGGAGCTACAACAAACCCCCACTTGGTAAGAAAATCGCAACCGAAAAACCGAACAGGGAGGCAGAACGCCCCCACTCTCAAGGACACATGTAAACCTCACACTACAGCTGCAGCGCCGCAACCGGATCAACCCAAAGCGCATCCTCGGCCACGAAGACCGAAGCGCTCAGATAACACCGAAGAGTCGCAACCGGACACAACAAATTATGCACCTCCGGCCTGACCAACCAAGCATCAATTACCCAAGGAGCCCACTAGGGAAAGCCACCGTCTCGTTCTTCACCAGAAAAGGATACGACTGCAACCGGACAAACTAACCACCAGGACCGAAGGAGCAGAAATCCCCTGCGCTGGAGGAGAGCATGACGCTCACCAACCTGACCCCCAGAGGCCAATGCCAACAGAAAAGAGCCTTGGATAAAACAATCCTGAACTGAAGGGGCAACACAAACCGAGGAGAGAATGGGGAATTGTCAGGATAAAATACCAAGCCATTACGACTATATAGCACTGGGAAGGGGTCAGGATAAGGATTTGGGATGGGACGGAGGGAAAGGAATGGTGCCCAACCACTTGTGGACGGTCGGGGATTGAGCACTGACCTGCATGATTCGAGACCGTCGCTCTACCGTCCAGCCCAAGTGGTTGGGCAACTGAGGAGAGAGAAAGAAAAAGAGTACCCTGTCCAAGGACCAGGACGCCTCAGGCCATCCCGTCCTCGCAAATTCGTATAGTCAATATTGACTTATTAGTTACTAGCATAGGTGACATACTAAACATAATAGTTTCCCTTGAAAAGCTCCATAGAAAACACCGACCTTACCTAACCTACTTAGTATGTTAAAATAAGCATCTTATAGCTTCGTAATTACAATTGTTACTGAACCTATTATAGGTATAGGTTAGGTAATAATTGTAATTACGAAGCAATAAGATGCTTATCTTAACATACTAAGTAGGTTAGGTAAGGTCGGTGATTTCTATGAAGCTTTTCAAGGGAAACTATTATGTTTAGTATGTCGCCTATGCACATATTTAATAAGTCAATATTACTATACGAATTTGCAAGGACGGGTTGCTCGGGCGGCGCATAAGTTGACCAGAGGTGAAACAAAGTACAAGAAAGCTTACGGAACAGGGCGGAAATGATATCCACTCCAAACGCAAGCTGGAGCGGCTCCACCAGCGCCGCACAAGACGATGCGACAGTATTCGGCATCAAATGACGGTCCTGAAAAAGCCAAGAAAGGAAGAAAAGACAAGACAACCCGATCAGAAATAGATGACCTTATGAAGAGATAGAAAACAGCAAAGAGAACGCACTCCCCCCCCTCCCTCTCCTCGGTAGAGCGACGGTCTCGCGTCATGCAGGTCGGCGTTCAAGCCCCGACCGTCCAAGTGGTTGGGCACCATTCCTTCCCCGTCCCATCCCAAATCCTTATCCTGACCCCTTCCCAGTGCTATATAGTCGTAATGGCTTGGCGCTTTCCTTGATAATTCCCTCCCTCCCTCCCCTCCCCTCTCCCCTCTCCCCTCTCCCCCTCTCCCCCTCTCCCCTCTCTTCTCTCCCCTCTCCCCCTCCCCTCTCTCTCCTCTCCCCTCTCCCCCTCTCCCCTCTCCCCCGACTTTTCACTGCAGGATGGTGGAATGATCTCTTGTTACTCAAACATTCTTCCTTACTGTCATTTGATATAACATAATTAGCAAGTTGAAACCTTGTAATTCACCAAGAGGAAGAGTACATGAGACAAGATGAACTTCTTCACCATAGACAGGAGGGCCTAGCAAGTAGATAAAGTTAATCGTGCTAAGGTGTGGAAGCAACTTGCAGGGTAATATGGCATTGACACTACTCATTTGTTTTATTTGTTTATTTATTTAGTTTATTTATTTATATATATACAAGAGTTCTTACATTCTTGTACAGCCACCAGCACGCGTAGCGTTTTGGGCAGGTCCTTAATCTTAATTTTCCCGGATACGACCCGGCAAATATTTTAACAACCAAGTACCCATTTTACTGTTGGGCAAACAGAGGCCACAGTTAAAGATTGATGCCCAGTAAATCCCTCCCGGGCAGGATACGAACCCAGGACAAAGCGCTCGCGAAATGCCAGATGAGTGTCTTACCGCCACACCATGGGGACTTTAACACATCTCTAACCCTGTCCATGGAGGACAGAAGAAAATGTATATATGCTGGTTAGCATTGTAAATGTGTGGCCACGTCTGTGGTAGAAAACAATAAAAAAAAAACCATGGGGACTCTTGTACTGTTTCACTGCTACTTTGTATTAAAAAATTTACAGTAATTTTTAAATACGATATTCAAATCAATTACAGAATGATGTCAATTTAAATTTGTTAATACTGTAGAATACTTCATATATTGTAGAGTAACGTGCCTATTTTGTTATCATTGGTAACTAAGGCAGTCCTACATGTACAGGAATATTTTGTTAGTACAGTATATATTTAAGCATAATTAATATTTATATGCAAACAAAATCATTGTAATATATTATTTAGGTACCTAAATGTAGAGAAATACTATACAGTATGTATTCTATAATATACTATCAGAAAGCTTAAAAAAATTCATATTTATAAAAAATGACAAATACTGTATTAAGAAATTTTGAATATTTATGAATCAGAATTGAGTCCGGAATGATATTGTCCATTTTTGGAGAATCCACTGTACAATGCTCTTCAGTGCAGGCGAGGAGTTGCAACCCGTCCTCGCAAATTCGTATAGTCAATATTGACTTATTAAAACGTGCATAGGTGACATACTAAACATAATAGATACCCTTAAAAAGCTTCATAGAAAACCGGCAAAACCGGCATATACTATTATGTTTAGTATATCACCTATGCACGTATTTAATAAGTCAATATTGACTATACGAATTTGCGAGGACGGGTTGCAACGTCATAATAACGTGGCTGAAAAATGTTGACCAAACCACACAATAAGTCTTCACTTTCTAAGTTTGTGGTTTGGTCAATAACGCTCTTCAGTTCTTGTTTCATTAGAAGACAGACAGTAGGCACCATTGGTTGACAACGACCTACGTTACTAAACTGGGAACAAGCAACGTCTACCCCTGGCAGCCAATGGTGCCCACTGGCCACTTCCTATATATAATATATATATATATATATATATATATATATATATATATATATATATATATATATATAATATATATATATATATATGCAGTATATATAAATGGATGCATATGAGGAGCTACAATTTTCA
>WNGS01025367.1:88870-105022 GCA_020271785.1 Procambarus virginalis | reverse complement strand
CACCTATGCACATATTTATTTAATGTCAATATTGACTATACGAATTTGCGAGGACGGGTTTGCAACAGCACACAACAATGAAGGTAACGGCAGAAGGCCTATTAGCCCATATGAGGCAGCTCCTCGTATGAGAAGGTCTATATGAACCCCACAGATTTTGAGGTTATCTTGAGATGATTTCGGGGCTTAGCGTCCCCCACGCCCGGTCCTCGACCCAGGCCTCCTTTTTGTTACACATACCCAGGACAGTACCCTCGTAGCAGCTGTCTAACTCCCAGGTACCTATTTACTGGTAGGTGAACAGGTGAGTCAGGGGTGAAAGAAACTCTGCCCATTTTGTTTCCACCTCCACCGGGGATCGAGACCCGGAACCTCAGGGCTATGAATCCCAAGCGCTGTCAAGCGCCAGCTTCCTGTGCTCGGTGTGTGATCCACTCGGTAACTGGCCCTCAGGTAAATCAGGTATGTGACGTTAGGAAACCTTGCATCCTTGGGGAAAGTCTATCCTTGACTGGTGGAGTCAAGATAAGCCTAATACTCGTTTTATCTTTGACAATGGGACACCAATTCAGCTGCACTCGTGTAAACAAAACAATACTTTACTTGCAAATAAGTTATAAAAGCATACAAAACCTACTGCTATCTATCATGTAACACTGATAAGTGGATGCATTATAAATAGCTGACCTATTTAACAAATATACTAGAAGTTTGAAAGAAGGGGAGCAACAAGCCCTCGCAAGAAAAAACAGCGATGAACATAATGAAACGCCATTTTCTGGGTGAGTATCAGAGGCTTCCTGGAGCTATTGGACTGATATACGCTATATTAGTCTGGTGCTTCAGTCGGTGGAGTTCTGCCTACCGGGGACCACTAGCCAGAACATGGTCCCCCCTTCAGAGAGGCGCAGGGAGCAATGGCCCCATGAACCCCCCACCTCTCTCTGTATTTGGGGGTATTCCACCTGCCAGTGACCGGTGTTAGACACCCAGAAAGGTAAGCATCCTCAAAACAAACGTGCATCATGAATAGGAAAATTGCAAAACATCCAAGACCGAACAAGAAGCAGAACTCCACGAAGAAACAATCAAGCAAATAGTCAATTCACCGCCAGCCATGTCGCTTGTTGCATGCAGCTCTCCTCTTACTGGGAGGGAAAGGGGAAGCCCAGAACGCTCTCGCGATGGGCTACTCACACTCTCAGTGTTGGAGGCTGTACGCATCAAAAACGAAAACCACCACCTGGAAAGGGAGGGTGGGTGGCGGTGGTGAGTGCGGACGACCCTGAGAGACTAGAGCCCCTGGAACATGGATACGAAGGAAATATGATCAACGAACGCAGTCATGGTCCACAGATCACATGGCTACCGATACCCGTACACACTAGTGTACAACGCCGCCCTAGCTCAGGCAGATACATACCCCACATGAACCAGTGACCGTGTGCAGAACACCTGTCTCAATCACTGATTCTTCCGTACGAAAAAGAATCGAACGAACAAAACTTTACCTAGGACGGTGCAAATGATCAGCACACTCAGCACCGGGAGAGCAGGAAGCTCACTGATCCTTACCCCCATAGAGGCCAATGCCTAACAAACGCAAAGCCATTAGAAAGGGCATCTGTGAACCAAAGGTTGGCCATCACCATTAAACACCGAGGAATAGAATGGAAAAGAGAGCAGCTTGTCCAATGACCATAGCGCTCGAGGCTGTGCATGAGACAAGGCAAATGAGCGGCAACATAAGGACATGAGAAACGCGTACGAAACGAACAGGGTAACACGGAACACTTACACCCCCGAACACCAACCTGAGAGCGCTTCTGCCAGCACCAGGACGGATTAAGGCGACAGTGATCAGGCGCAAAGGTTAACAGTCCGAAATAGCCTGAAGAAAGCAAGGACAACTCAAACCAAACATAGAAGAGACAGCCTATGAGATAGGTGAGAAAAGGCGAAAGAATGCCAAGAGAGTCCATATGTCCACTGTAGATGAAGCTGCAGTTGGGACACCTTCAATGAAGCAACCTGATCACCAAATAAGGTGATATACCCTCAGACTCACAAGAGAAGTACGCGAAACGCTCGAAAGGAAGTAGACTGAATCAGCCTCATAACAGACTGGTCCGTAGCTGCTGGAAGAAGCAGAGGCCGCGGAACAATCTCCAGAGTTTCGGGCACACGAGCAAGCAACACGCTGAAATCAAGTGGCCGTGGCCGTCACGCAGGTGCCACAAGGATGACCTCTCCCTGGTTTGGTAAGGACTCCAACCTGAGACCAGAACCGCAAACACCATGCCGGACCCGGGAGTAAGACAGAGGTAACAGGTAAACCGCAACCAGCCTTCGACCAGTCCCGCAAAAAATGTATCAAACCGGGTGCGCACCACCACGTCAGAAGGGTGCCCACATTATATCTGGGGATTTGCTCGAGATATTCTGAGCTCGAATGGAAGTCCCCCGCGAGAAAGGTGCCTGTACGTCCAGCCAGCATGTCATACAAAGGAGATGATCCAGGCATCGACTTCGTCAATTACGTTGAGACGGGCAATGAACGTGCTACAGTGCCGTACGGAGCCAAGTGGTTGGGACGGTCTCCCACGTAATGTGAACCGCATTCAGAGAGCGAAGACACTGGCAATCGTAGAAGATGAGTCACCGCTCAGTATAAAGCGTAGCCCTAAGGAACCAAGGACCGAAAAAAACAACATGTTCAGACAAGGGGAACCACTGAGGATACGTTTGAATGGAGTGTGTGATCGTAGAGACTCCAGGTGGTGAGCAGAAACAAGCAGATAGCGGAACAGCAAAAACGACCGCAAATGTCCCACGCCATACTGTGAAGGCCCAATGGAAGGATCAGACCCCACCGTCCTTGGCAGCCTAGGTGAAGGCCACGTGTCACAAAGCCACAGCTGAGAGAAGTGAGGCATCACAGGAAGCAGCATTGAGGCTGTGGAATCGAAGCCACGGTGCCACAGGCACTGTAACCCACAAAAAACCGAAGAGGAGGCGGGTGACATAGCAACCCGCGCGAAGGGCCCTACGGGGGTCGATCTCGGGTATCCGAGAGGGGCGGAAGGGAATCAATCCCCCGAAGGACCAGAATCAGAGCGCCGAAGCCAGATCCTGACCCAGTGGGTAAAGCCAGCACAGCAAAGTTACAGACTCCAGCCAACTGCTCCAAGCAACCACCGACGAGACCCGGGACCCACCCTCAGGAACAGCTAGGAGGTTGGACTAGGCAGCCACAGCAATGCCCACAGGGTTAAAGCGACACGGAAGTGGTCCGAGACGTCCACCATATGAGGCCCAAGCCAATGGTTGACCTGGGACGGAACAATATGGAACGTTCCCCCGTGCACCCAGGAACCTCACACCTGTGAGCGAGAACGAATCACCCCATCTGGTGATCAGACAAGCAAGACAGTGCTGGGGGAGCCCCATACCAACCAGTTGTCTCAGGATGGCCAAACCCAACACCTAGTAGGACATAGCACCAAGCCACCACTCGGACTGGGTAAGACCATGGGAAAACAGAAAGAGCCCAGATAACCGCTCCAAAATGGAAAGGCCAATGAAAACGAGCAGGCAAAGCACCCAACCACGAAACCTAACTAGGTCCCTCAGGAACCACCGGATATAATAGGGACGCGCAAACGCGCCATCTGGACGGCGCCGACACACCCATCCGGAAACCAGCTCCCAAAATGGAAAGCCAGAATCGGGACAGAGAGGTAACTGGAAGGAGGGGCAAGGAATCCAGCAGTTCAAACGGGACACGTGACACGACCAGAATGAACCAAAGATCCGCACAGTCTCATTCCGGCACTGGAACAAGCGGGAAACCCCCTTGAGGAACGAAGTTGTTTCGACCACGCCCAGGCGCAACCACTCCAAGACGACCCGATGGGGTGAAGGGAAAGAAACCTGCCCTGCCAGCCTCAAGCCTCCAAGACGAGGAGGAAGTACCCAACGCTACCACAGGCTGGAAAATACGACCCGAAACGCCCACAAATCATGGGAAAAAGCGCGGACAAACAGAGCCAGCCTCTCACCCATTGCCCCCATCAACGGAGCGACCCACGAAGGGGCCAGCACCCTCTCTGAAAAGCCGATCAGCGAGCAGAGCGAGCACTGCACCGACCAGATGAAGATGGCCCCAGAGGAGGCACCGGCACAGGAGCTGGCACCAAAAGCCCACCTCGACAAGCAGAAGCTGGAGCCCCAGCACGACCACAAAACCTGTGCCAAGCCCCAAGAAGCAGTCTGCATGCCAGGAAGACCCAGGAACCCCAGAACGCACCAAATAAGGGGACGAGGGGTAAAAGCCAGATCGCACAGGAGGAAAACCACCAAGGGCCTCCCGAACCTCCACAGGGGAAACCCGAGAGGAGCCCTAACCACGACATTTGTCGGCGAAGAATGCACCACAGAAATACTTCAACAAATACCCAGAAAAGCACACAAAAGGAAGGACAAGACATTATCCTGACAAAATCTCGGCTAAAACGGCCAGAAAATAAACTGAAAACCGAGGGCTGAAGGCATGGAAGCTAGAAGAGCATACAGGGCAAGGACACTGGGCCTAAAACTAGGGCCCAGAATCCAAATACTGTACAGACAGAAAACACAAGACCAGCTGAAAAGACCACACCCAAACGTTCCCAGAGGAACAGACATGGTAGGATGCCACAAAGAAAGAAAAAAAGCAGAGATTGCAATAGGAGAAGAAAAAACTCCAGATGGAGGCGATAAACACCCCGAAACGGGAGCTTAAACGCCCCGCAGTCACGTGTAAACAAACAAGATGCAGCGCTGCCCTGCCCTAAAAAAAAATATGGCCATCAAAGCAAAGGAAACGCGTCTGTCGGAAGGGAGCCGAAAGCATGCCAGCAAATGGAGGGAAAACCAAAGCAGATGGGAAGTTGGGACAAAAAAAACGCCCAGAAGGCACAAAGCCCAAGCAGGGGCAAGCAGCCCCAGACCTGCTAGCAGGCGTCCCCCACAGCCCAGGAAACCCCCCGACAGAGGCCGAGGGCCAGACCCACCCTCCACGCTCACCACCCTAGAAGAAAAGGCAGAGTCCAAGGGAAAGACAACAAGAAGGGGGCCAGCTGGTAAGGTGCAGAAACCTCGGCAAGAGGAGCATTGCCTAAGGCCTCTGTTCCCGCAATGAATGGGGCAGCCCCCCCGTAGCCGCCCGAGTCTCATCCCTAGCTAAAATCTATCCTGACTCCGAAACCAGCAAATATTAGAGAGCCGGCAGCAGGAGGGAAAGAGGGAGGAGCAGAGAAACCACAACAGTAGGGAAAGGATCCAGAGGTGTGGACTGATCTAAGGCCGAAGCGACTATCGCCCCAAGTCCGACATAACCAAAATGGGAAGCCCTGGGGTATTCGAGAGGGCAACAGACCTAGCGTGCTGCAAAACCTAAACCAACCAAGCAACGCGACAACCGCTTGACCCCTAAGGATCTTCTGGAGAAGAAAGGGTAACTGGAGAATGAGCGGGTAACAAGACCTGCACATCCCCAGAGTCGAAGGTGTCAATGACCCCACAAGCAGCATGACGGAGGCAAATCTGGTGAACGTCACCTTGCGACAAGGGCAACAAACAATCTACAAACTCGCACAAGGCGAGATGGGACTCGTAAGATGCATCTAGCGATCAATCAAGCCCTGACAGAGTTTTCCAGGGCTCACAGGGGGGTTTTGCTTCCAGGAAGCCCAGGCACAGGTACTGCAAAACTGGTTGAGCCTAAGGGAACAATAACAAACAAGGAACTGGGCTAAAAACTGAACCCTTGTAAAGCGTACAAGCACAGGGGCCACCAACAATATCCAAAGTAGATTGAATAGGCAGACCCCCTTCATGCAAGAAACAAAAGGAAAATAAAACCCCCGCAAAAGTACAACGATAACAAGAGGAACAGGAACACGGCCGCCGCTATAGGTATGCGTGCTGCACAGCACCGGTGCGCCCCAACCAGCAACACCACCACTCCCTTCCCAGAGCCAAACAAAGGCCATGAAACCCCAGCTGGCCCCATGGGTGGGGTAAATGCCGAGCAGCAGGAACCCCAACGGTAGAGTAAACCCGAAGGTTCTAGGGAAGGCAACCCTAGAACCCAAGGGGAGTACTTACAGGATGCTTAGGGAAGGTAGCCCTAAGCTCATGCAGTCCCAACACACTACATTACTCCTATCCACCGTGCCACGAACAGCCGGAAAACACCACAGGTACACAAAATCCAGCAAGAAACTGAGGCCGGAGTTAACAGCCGCCCCGAGAGCGCTTCAGCTAGTGAACTGAGGTGCGAGTAACTGGCGCGAGGGTCCGCGCTGCTTGTCTGCGCAGACAAGCAGCCCCGTGGCAGTGAATGACGTTTGCTTTGTATTCTTTTTGGGAGTTGTTTCTCTGTTCAGTCTTGGGTTTTTCACAATTTTCTATCATGTGCGGTTTGTTTTGAGATGCTTACCTTACTGGGTGCCTAACCCCCGGTCAGTGGCAGGTGGAATACCCCCAAATACAAGGAGGTTTTCCTATGGTTATTGCTCCCTGAGCCTCTCTGAGGGGGCCATGTTCTGGCTAGTGGTCCCCGGTAGACAGAACTCCACTGACTGAAGCCCCAGACTAATATAGCGTATATCAGTCCACCAGCTCCAGAGAGGTGAAGGGGCTCCCCACAGAAAAAGGTGTTTAACAAAAATACATATGCTGTTCTGAGAATTAGAGTACAGTTGTTCATTCTTGACTAAAGGTAATGAAAAGAGATTGGTTTCTGTATTGGCTAGATGCTTCACCTTTTTTGTCAGAGTAAATATACTACAGTTTTATAAAAAATATATAATTAAAATCATTTGGTCACTGGAAAACTAATCTTGTAGAGTTGTGATGTTTCCCTGTAAAGATAGTCTATCCTTGATTCTATTTTCATTCACTACCATTTTGTCTACCAGTCTATAATGTCCATAATTGGGTGCCATTTAACACTTTCATAAGATTATACCAGGCAAACATTGGTCAAATTATAGCATAAGCTGCAAGGGCCTTTCTGAATTCTTGGTGTGTCACAGAATGTAGTGTTATTAAAGTTCACGTTTTCTGTTACTGTCTCCAAACATCTTCACTTGGGTAACTTCTCAACTTCACATCTGTGGTTAATCCTAATAGAATCTGCTGTGGTCCAAGTCATATGCCCGGAGCGGCGACGCCTTGCTTGAGGTCTGCATGGATCCCACTTTGGCTCCTAGAGCAAGGGGAATATTCCTCATATATATTGTTCACACATCTGTTTTTTTTCATTATGAACTACCTATCACATGTGAAAAGTAGTATCTGAGGAAGGAGGTAAAATATTGGATTAAATTTTTCTAGGTAGATTGATGGGGCAGGATCACTACTGGATAAAACCAGGTTTTTGTCTATTCCGGTTCCGCATGCGATGCATTGTGTATGACACAGTTGGGGCAAGTTAATCTTGGATGTTCTCTTTTCTAGCACAATATGCATGCAAGGTACTGTACTAGCTTCAATATGTACAATACATCAGGTCCAAGAATGCATCATTTGCACAGTGAAGCATTTCCATTACGTGATCACTTTTACGTATTTGGTCAGATTTGTTTTTTCCGAGCAGGTTCCTGATAATGATCTCCAGGTTTGTCTCGGTTACAGATATGTGCAACTTTTAGGAATAATAACTACTAGATGCACAGAGCACAAAACAGGGAGTATTTGTACGGTGCAGACTAATATATCATGCAGAGTAGGAGTGATCTGACTAATTCAAGATGCACAATGCTTCATTCCTGCTTCCAAGAACCCTCTGGACCCGTGGTTTTGAAAGATACCATGACATACTTAAATAACTACGCCATTTATGTTGATACATTAAACGTATTATCATTATAACGATCATTTTACAAAAGAACTATAACATTACTATGAATGAAAATGTTGCAAATTTTAAAGCCAAGTGTTAACAGCACTTTCAGAGCAAACTTTGTTGTATGTATAGCAATTCAGTACTTATAAAGTGATGTCAAAAAATAAAAACAAATGATCTCATGATATTATAGATGTTATTAAATTTGACCAGCCTCTAAGTTATTACAGTTCCAGGTGGGAAAAACATAAGTACCGTGTGTTACGTTATGGAGGAAATCTATGGGACGAATTGAAAGACATTGATCAATGACAAGAATATTTTCTTGATACAATACCTACAGATATATCAACTAAAATATTTCAGTGGGCAAAATTATAATGAAGCACGTGAATGTCAACACAAATTTAGAAGAATATTGTTCAATCTCTGGTAATAACCTTTAAGTGCTCAATATTTACTTGTGTCAAGTTACTTGTAATTCTACACATGTTCTCTCCCTTGGTCATCAAGATAGTGGCCCAATTCTGTACTCACCTAGTTGTGTCTGCAGGATCGAGCATTGACTCTTGGATCCCGCCTTTCGAGCATCAGTTGTTTACAGCAATGACTCCTGTCCCATTTCCCTATCATACCTGGTTTTAAAATTATGAATAGTATTTGCTTCCACAACCTGTTCCTTAAGTGCATTCCATTTCCCACTACTCTCACGCTAAAAGAAAACTTCCTAACATCTCTGTGACTCATCTGAGTTTCCAACTTCCATCCATGTCCCCTCGTTCTGTTACTATTCCGTGTGAACATTTCGTCTATGTCCACTCTGTCAATCCCTCTGTTTTACCATTAAAATGATTCACACTGAAATCACATTAACTTGATATATATATCAATGAGAAAATCTACTGTGACTGTAGGTGGTTGCGAACCAATGACCACTGCATTGCCAGTCGCGTACTGTACCACTAGATCACCCTAACTTTTACAAGTCAGCGGTGGTCACTTGTAGGAATCTAGTTCCATGAACTTGTAAAAGTCAACGGTGGTCTCGTGGAAGAGTACACGACTGGCAATACCGAGGTCGTTGGTTCGCATCCACCCAGTCGATTTTCTCATTAAAATGGTTTTTACATCAGACTGTCTAATGATAATGATCATTAATACTACATCAAATTCAAATGTGGAGTGAATTATCGTGTGGGCAGGCCAGTAGGTGAGTGGGGGTGTGTACACACCTAGTTGTGCTTGCGGTGGGTTGAGCTTCAGCTCTTTGGTCCGGTGTGTGAGCGGGTCAGTACGTAAGAGCTAGTGTATGTAATTACCCCAAGAGTAGTTATTTAATTGTAATTACAAGATAAGAATTAAGGTCAATCAGTCCCAATTTTTCCTATTGTATAATCTATGTCTGTTAAATTTATTCCGTTCATCTAACACGCTGTTTTTAAAAGAGAATTCACTTCGTTTTTTTGCACTGTTGCTGTCTTAGTCTGCATATATAACCTCTTGCTTTTTATGCTGAAGAAAGCTCATCAAGTCACAATGTATGTGAGAAAAATAGGAGATGCCTTTTCCCCAATTGTTATAAACCCATAGAACCGCCTACCTGCCAAAGCCACAAACATCAGAACACTGCTGAATTTAAAACTCCAGCTTGACAAAATTATCAGGACAAATATTGGGAACCTTAGAAAATCTGCCATCTTTTTGTCCTCGTCGAGGCCAGTTGAGAGATAATGGCCTCGGTGAGTACAAGAAGGCAGTGGCTTATCAAAGGTTCCTCCATTTGTCCTCATAATTTTATGAAGTTGAATTTAGAAATTCAGCAGTTTTCATATTTACGGCTTTGAAGGCTATGCAGTTCCATCGGGTTTATAATACACTGGTTGAAAAAAAATGTTTTCTATTCAACATTGTGGCTTGTTGAGTTTGATACTATGGTGCCCATATCTTAAGAAGCATATCAACAAACTGGAAAAGGTGCAAAGACATGCTACTAAGTGGCTCCCAGAACTGAAGGGCAAGAGCTACGAGGAGAGGTTAGAGGCATTTTATATGCCAAAACTAGAAGACAGAAGAAAAAGAGGTGATATGATCACTACATACAAAATAGTAACAGGAATTGATAAAACCGATAAGGAAGATTTCCTGAGACCTGGAACTTTAAGAACAAAAGTCATAGATATAAACTAGCTAAACACAGATGCCGAAGAAATATATAAGAAAATTCACTTTCACAGAGTTGTAGACGGTTGGGACAAGTTAGGGGAGAAGGTGGTGGAGGCCAAGACCATCAGTAGTTTCAAAGCGTTATATGACAAAGAGTGCTGGGAAGACGGGACACCACGAGCGTAGCTCTCATCCTGTAACTACACTTAGGTAATTACACTTAGGTAATTACTATTGCTCCTTGTTTGTGTTGCATCTGACTTGTTTTTGTTAAAGATGCCTGGATTAATATTCTCCAAATTGTTTAGTATTTTAAGTCTCGGTGTGATAAGCCCTATCATGTCTGGTTTGCAGTGTTGCAAACCAGCAACACTGTTTTTTTAGTTGGGTCATGTTGGGTCAGCAACATTGCAAACCCTGTGGCCCTTAATCATTTCTGGTATGAGAGTCAACTTAGTTCTGGAATGATTTTTGTTGTCTTGTGTTGAACTTTCTCCAAAGCAGATACAATATGTCTTTTTGAAGATGGTCTCCATGAGGCAACCAGGTTCTGGCAATATTCCCCAGTAGGTAAAACAAAATTACTTCTCCTAATGATTCAGATCTCACTCTAGCCCCTTCCAGAATCCAAATATTTTTCTGACAAATTTACTGTTTAGAGAGTTTCATATAAGCTATGCAAGCATCACCCGCACTTTCCTATATTCAAAACCTGATTTTTGTTTATAAATATCTATGGTTCAGCTACAGATTTTAGAACAGAGAAAAAAGCGATCTACTTATATTCCTATACCGAGTTTGCTGGTCAATTTAGGCAGCCTTATTTTTCTGGGGATTCTGTTCCACGCGACCAGGTGGATATTGATCGCAATTCGCTCTATCAAGGTACCACTCTGCATTCACACATGTGCATAGATGATTTTTTTCTAATATTTGGGGCCAAAAAGCCTGTTAGGCATCTCAAGCCACTCCAAAGCCAGCAACTCACTTTATCTAAGATGCAACCCAGAAAAGAGGCCTGACTACCAGTTATTATACACTGACTTCCAGTATAATGAAATGTATACAAATGTTTCAATATTGCCCAGGAATCCAACTTGAGACCAACCAGTTGTGATGTGACTGTACTGACCAACGCAATACATTTTTTGTTTTAATTTCATGCTGACTATTATGTCTAATTAGCAATATCCAATGTGCTAAATAACCATGAATTGTTTAAACTTTTTTGCAAAAGTTGCTAAAACCTTGTTGCATATCATTATTAACATTTTCAAAAGGTGACTATCAATAATCAAAATTACATAACCTTTTACAGCACATTTTACAATTTGGCAAGGCTTAACTATAATTTGTAATGTGAAGTTAGGAATGGCCAGGTAGCTAATACAAGTTTAAACCTTGACATATCATGCAGGTGCAAATCACTAGACCTACAAGTACAGTGATTAAAATATCTAAAAAATAGATTCAGGCTGTTGTGAAACTGTGCCAGAAAGGTATAATATACATCACACTATAGCAGCTAGAATATGTACAAAACTAGACATCAGGTATGAAGTTATACTGTTCATGAAGAACAGCATTTCTAATATTTGAAATATTTTTTTTTAGTAGGAATTTCACAAATATGAGCATCATGGCACCTAAACTGGTCAGCAACTAAGAATAAAAAGCTGGGTAGGCAGACAGCGAGAAACCTATTAAAGGAGAAGAAAAACAATTGCATTAGGAGTGAGCATATACCCAAGACATTCCATATTATGATATTATAGATTAACAGAAGAAGAAAACAAATTCGGGTAAAGGGAGTCAAATAACTTTCGATTCAGTAGGTTACTTTCATAAGGTTTGTTGTTCATCAAATAAAGTGTGCTAATTAAACAAAACGGAAGGTAGGAACTTAGAGATGAGAAAATGAGACAGAGAGAGGAGCAATGAAGGAGGAGAGAGAGAGAGAGGAAAGTAAGAACAAAATTAAATAGAGAAATTATATGCAGTAACTGGCAAAATCTTTGCTCCATACATGACCATATTTTGATAGAAAATTGCCTTTTATAATCATAAATAATTATTCTAACGTTTAATTAATGGAAAGAGAAATTCTAGAGAACCAGACCACAACTCAGAGAATGAAGAAGTAATCCCGTTTTGGTCTATTCTTAACCATTACTGCGCCAATCGTCACATGACTTGATAATGGTCCAGGACGGACCGAAACATCGTCGCTTCTCCATCTTTTGAGTTGTGGTTTAGTTATCATTTCTTCAGCCTGTTATTGTGATTCATCATCTGAAGAAATTCAAGAGTTATCATCCTGAAATCCATCATGAATTTTTAGTTTCTGAAGATGACCCCCATGATGCTACACTGTCGAAACTAAAGAGGAAATGTTTTGCCATAAAGAAAAATAATAAATCTAGCTTTATGAAGGTGGGATAAAAATGTCAGTATTTTGAAATTTGAATGAGTGTGTATTGCGAAATACTGTAGTCCAAACAGGAGAGAATAATCTTGTGAGTGAATCTCTGATACTTCTATGTCTAAAAGCTACAATGTAGCCAGGAGCAGGGAGCCTTGCCTCGGCAAACTCTCGGGCCTCCGAGGCCCACACTTGCTTACTAGAAGCTAGGATAATAATCTGTAGTTTATCTGCAGTTGATGGGTAAAGCTGTTACTGGGAGTGGCCTACAGGCCCACATATCCATTACAGCCTAATTAGTCCGCACTTCTTTCATCAACTTATCCAGTTGTGGCTTGAATACCTCCACTTGTGTTTTGGAAACATTTCTTATATTTGATGGGTGGAGGTTGAATAGCCATGGATGTTTGTAACTTTTTTAAATTGGACCCCCCCCCCCATCCCGAAGGGTGAATTTATTGGGCAGTACTACTTATCCTGTTGAGTGAAAAATTAACCATAGCACCATGTACAACACTCCCCAAAAGGAAGTAAACCCGCTGGGTTGTTCATCCTGTCACTTGTACCCAGACACAGCTGGGACTTGCTTAACTGTCTCAAGTGAACAGTTTATCAAACAAGAAATTAATATTTACCAACACCTAAACTTGCAACCCATTCTCCTGTTTAGATAGTACTTTTTATAACTATGTGGATCATAGTACAAACATTGACATACTAAGCAATTAGATAGTAGAGTTTTGCACTATTCACTTTAAAGTCCAAAAATGAAGCTAAAAAACTAAATTAATTTAAATTAATTAAAATTCCTAGGCCTAGTGTAGCACTCAAATGTATTTCATTAGGCCTAAGATAGCGTGTATTAAGCATAGGAAGGTTAGGTTAGGTTAGGTTAGGTTGGGTTAGGTTAGGTTAGGTTAGGTTGGGTTAGGTTAGGTTAGGTTGGGTTAGGTTAGGTTAGGTTAGGTTAGGTTGGGTTAGGTTAGGTTAGGTTGGGTTAGGTTAGGTTAGGTTAGGTTAGGTTGGGTTAGGTTAGGTTAGGTTGGGTTAGGTTAGGTTAGGTTGGGTTGGGTTAGGTTAGGTTAGGTTAGGTTAGGTTAGGTTAGGTTAGGTTAGGTTGGGTTAGGTTAGGTTAGGTTAGGTTAGGTTAGGTTAGGTTAGGTTGGGTTGGGTTAGGTTAGGTTAGGTTGGGTTAGGTTAGGTTAGGTTGGGTTAGGTTAGGTTAGGTTAGGTTAGGTTAGGTTAGTTTGTTTTTATAATACATTATAAATAGAAAATCATTTTCCGCTTTGTACAAATTCAATAGTACCAATTTCTACTTTCTAATTGTTTTGTATGTCAGTATATGTACTATGGTAGTCATCCTTCCTATAAGTACTACCAAAATAGGAGGAAGTGTTGTATCATGAGGCTGTAAATTTGGGTAATTTTTCAAGAACATTATCTAGAGTTGGCAAAGAATGTTTTCAAAACTCAACAATGTGGGATTTATTTGTACACATTTCTAATGCCTCTTAGATGGACACACACACATTCTCTGGTGGTGGTCAGTATTGGCGTCTGTCACTCCTGCGACAGATTCTGCGGCTCCACTGCCTACGCCCTGGAAACACAAACCGAAACTGTCTATATTTTCCGCTTGTTACAACTTCTAATAAAGTTGTTACATCTTGACTTAACGTGTTTATGACGTATTAGAACGTTGTTACAACTTGTTATATTGGTTGTTATAACTGGTTAGGAGGTGTTAAAACTTGTTCGAACGTTGTACCAACGTCGTAGTTTCGATGTGCGTTTGGCGGGCTGGTGTTGCCATCCCAAATCTCCACAAATATTTGTATCCAAGACGAATTCTTGCTATTACTAACTTGCTCCTGTGGCCACCTTCCTTTCGTTCATAATGATTGGAATGGCCAGCTACAACCATGTTGTACCAGCAAACAGATTTATCGATTTGTTCATCTGATCATCTTCAAGAGGAAACTAGATTTATTCCTCCAAGGAGTGCCGGACCAACCGGGTTGTGGTGGGTATGTGGGTCTGCGGGCCGCTCCAAGCAACAGCCTGGTGGACCAAACTCTCACAAGTCAAGCCTGGCCTCGGGCCGGGCTTGGGCAGTAGAAGAACTCCCAGAACCCCATCAAGCAGGTATATGTGGGCCTGCGGGCCGCTCCAAGCAACAGCCTAGTGGACCAAACTCTCACAAGTCAAGCCTGGCCTCGGGCCGGGCTTGGGGAGTAGAAGAACTCCCAGAACCCCATCAAGCAGGTATATGTGGGCCTGCGGGCCGCTCCAAGCAACAGCCTGGTGGACCAAACTCTCACAAGTCAAGCCTGGCCTCGGGCTGGGCTTGGGGAGTAGAAGAACTCCCAGAACCCCATCAACCAGGTATATGTGGGCCTGCGGGCCGCTCCAAGCAACAGCCTGGTGGACCAAACTCTCACAAGTCAAGCCTGGCCTCGGGCTGGGCTTGGGCAGTAGAAGAACTCCCAGAACCCCATCAAGCAGGTATATGTGGGCCTGCGGGCCGCTCCAAGCAACAGCCTGGTGGACCAAACTCTCACAAGTCAAGCCTGGCCTCAGGCAGGGCTTGGGCAATAGAAGAACTCCCAGAACCCCATCAACCAGGTATCAACCTCCTTTCCTCAATTTCCTTGTCACAGTGATATTGCCTGATAATACCCTTAACTTGTAGAAGACTCTTGGGTATGAAATATTCAGTATGGTTTCCTTCAGTACTGTCAACAGACAGCACATCTGCTTGTTCATTTCCAAAGGTACCAACAGGGGAAGGGGGATTTACAGGAACTTGATAATCCTTCCCTGATTGGTTAGTACTTTAATAGTTCTCTTGATTTCAGCGAATCAAGAGAATATTACTATTACTTGGTTTTCTCCCTGTATTTTCCTAAGGCTTTGTAGTGCTGCTTTTGAATGTTGCAAATCTCTGCAGCTTTAGTGGTTCTTTCAAGGCACTTAATGCTATAACAATGGCAGTTAGCTCTGCTTGCATTGAGGAGGCGTAGTTGTTAATACTGAATGTGCTCTTTCTTCCATTTCCAGTTTGAAAGACATTGTTTATAATTATAGTGTATGCTTCTGCAGCCCTGCCATTAGTAGGATATAGGAACCATTAATGCAGATTTTATCTAATTAATTTCTGGCTTTTTTTTAAACTTCCTAGAGATACTTATGCCTCATTTCTTGGGATTCATGTTGGACATTTTGTCAACTCGTTAATTAATCTTACATGCCTGAAACGCTATGTATTTTAGTGGCTTTGCAAGAAAGTAAATATACCAATAATATTGCACTTTGTAACTAGCTCATCAAGACTAACTTGCTTAGCTAAATGAATTGTGGGGTTCAGTCCCTGAGCCCATTATGTGCCTCTGTAACCCTTTCCACTACCGCCCACAAGATGGGTATGGGGTGCATAATAAGTGAACTAAACTAATATTATGTAATCTCACAAACCCATTGTACCTTCTTGTTAATAAATAAATCAATAAAAAAAATAATAAACATGGTTCATCCTCCCAGGGGAAGGTAAGATCCCAAATAGGCATTAGCTCGAGGGCTCAAACAGGTGAAGTTCTTCGAGGAAACAGACTGATCAATGATGCCATTTTAAGCTTTTGCTATAACTTAGGTTGCAAACAAAGGCTTGGGT